>JBBMOC010000293.1:91810-116536 GCA_037975185.1 Centropyge bicolor
ATCAAAGTGGCGCCACTTAGATTGACAGCTATGAATTGTGCATAATGATGTATTTTGTATATTTTAAACGAACGCCTTATTAAAAAATTCGCCCCCCCCAGAGTTGTCATGGAGTAGAAAAACAGCTTATGAGACTAGAGCCATGTTTTGAACCAGGCTGTAAATATGTTTTTTTCTGTGGTAAAATCGGACATTTTAACATGGGGCTCAAATGTAATTGACTCCCTTCTGCAGCCTGCTCTAGTGGTTATTGGAGGAACTGCAGCTTTTTTGCACTTCTGTAACATATGAAGGGCAGGGGTCACCGCGAGGGCTAGACAACAGGTAACAACACATGCCTTGACTGTCCAGCAACCTGTAGATTTTTTTTTAATTAGTTGATTATGATTTTAACCAAATATGTACAACAGTCATAACAAACACATTGATATATACAGTATGTTGATTTTTCAGTTCAACTGTGTGGAAAGTAGTAGTGTGGGCGTCAGGGCAGGTGGATGGGTGGATACATTTGGCCTCTTAACTTATAACCCCTTCACAAGTCAGTCAAGTAGAATTAAATACTTTATTCATGCTACTTTTAAATGGTGGATGAATATACTTAATCGACACATTATTTATTCAGAACAGTGTCACAGAGTTCCAATGTGAACCCGTCACAGTATGCGCTCTTGTTTCCAAAATTGTCCTTGTGACAATGGCAGCTATGCACGGTACTGGAAATAGCACTGAGGCCATGACTTGCACCCTTGTGGAGTTGAAAGGTATGTGCTAATTCATCTGACCTTCGCAGGGCAGCAGAAGGACAAAAACAGAGTCAGTGAAGGGGTTAGGGTGCCAAACTGATCTGGCAGAAGTTCAGAGAGACTCAATCTCTGCTACTAAGCAGGCCAACGGAAACCAATTTAGCCCACCCAATGTCATGGCTCCTAGGCAGCTGGAGTAAAAACAGGGGATTTCTTCTGCCATGAAACCTCAACCTCACCATTAATACTAGTCTAAACCACATATACAATGGAGAAAAAATGACTCTCAAATGTACATGTACCATACAAGGAACCTTTTTTATCTATATGTTTCTTCATGTCGTGTAACATAAGTTAAATCCATCATGTTTTTTGGAATTCTAAACCTACAGTGTCATGGTTTCTCATTAGTCTCAAGGTTTCTATTTTCATTTGCTTTGGCTTGTGTAATAGGCAGTAGAGACTTGTCTTTGATGTTCGCTGTGGTTCCTGAGTGATGATGTGAGATGGAGGGTGAAACAGCAGTTTCCCAGACACACACACACCACAACAAACACACTAGGATTAGCAGACAGCAGGGTGACACTGACAGTGTGCTCAGTCCCTCTCTGCTGCCCCTAGAGGCTGTGAATACTCATTACACATGAAGTCAAGTGTTATTTACAAATGATTTCTCTGTTGGTCAAACCTTAACAACAGTTCAGCTAAAAAGACACGATTCTCAAAAATAGGTCATTATTATACAAACAACTTACCAAACAGAAAGTGGATGTTGGTTAATTCTGCAAAACCCTAAATTACATTAAATGTCAATACATGGTAACTGCAGTACAGTTAATGTTAGCAAACTGTTGAGTTAAAAGCAGGGCCAGACTGTCGTAATGCTTGAATGACAAATCCAACATTAACTGTTGGTCTCAGATTGAATGGCATCAGAGTTTAATACATGAGCCTGATGTTATAAACAAAGTGGTTAAAGCAATTTTATGGCAAGTCTGACTTTTTCTTTTATGGTAGTGATATTTTGGCCTTTCGTAACTGGAAAAAAATCTTTAATCATCCAACTTACCTCAATTTTGTTGAGTTTTCTAAAGTAGTTATTACTTATCACTTTTATAAGTCGTAGTTAATCTGCAAACAAAGTATACAGCAATAATAACATATTTTGATAATGTACCTAAATTGATCTAATAGTGAAAACAATAAAGAATGATTATATTTGGACTCCTGCCTTTGGAAAAAAAAATGATTACAAGCTGTGTAGATGTCAATGGTCCAAGTTTCTATAATAAAAAAAGAAGGCTAATAAAGCAGCCGTAACAACTCATTTGCCCATATTGTGTAGAGTTGTTTAAACAGAGGGATGAGATTTAGATGAACACTGTGCAAAAAATGTGATGTTTGTGTTTTTGGACAGAACACACCTTTCATGAGAATTTTTCAACATGCATGGACCGAAGTGTTGGTGTTTCGACTGCTGTTGTATGCTTGTGTGACGCACACCAATGTGTGGTCACATTTATGTTTTTATTTTAAATTTTGAAATGTTGTTTCTTAAGTAGAAATATTGTAAATGGACTCTTATGCCCAGTTAATACCCTGTGGTGTACACAGACTGTATAAAAACGTTAGTTGTTTGTTATTATCAGCCCAGTCGCTAGGGGGCAGTGGCGCCATGTTCTTCTCCCAAGAACTTTCTTGTCGCACGGACTTTGGCGATTTCCTCATTCTGCTCAATGAGGCTGAATGAAGAAGGATACGAGCATTCACTGTCTCATTATTTGTCCTGTTTTAACAGGTTGGTGGACACTGAAAAGTTATAAACGTACATGCACATGTTGTTTAAGTTGTTATATTACTCTGGGATTAATTTTGACATGTATGGTGATGTTTTGAGTTAGTTTGTGACCAAGAAAAAAAACGCCGTTTGCTCCCTTTAGCAGATCGTAGCGGCCACTTGGAGAATTAGCGTAAGTAGCTAGCTAGCTAGCGGTGGCTAAATGTAATTAATTATGAGCTCCAGTACATTTCATTTTCAGTTTGAAAACTTTTATAAGCTAACATGTTATGTTATATTTGTTTATATGTCATTTGATTTTGAAGTTTATATTATTATTGAATGTTTTATACTGTGTTCAAGCAATTTAAAATGACAATTCATGCCATCCATTGATGCATTATTATATGGCCTGGTCAATTCTAGCAGCATGCTAAATTAGTTATAAATAAGGTATTGTGTAGATGGGATAAGAAATATTGTTAATATGATTTATTTTGAAAACAGATTTAAATGTGATTATTGATACAAATGTGACATAAACTTGAATTGGGATGTTGAATTGAATTGTTTAAATAACATGTTTACTGACATGGAAAAAAAGAGAATAACAGGTGTTAATAAAGTGATTCTGCTCAATGAGGCTGAATGAAGAAGGACACACGCATTCACTGTCTCATCGCAATTTTGAACACAGCTGCCACGCTGTGCAGACGAAGAAATGTTTGGTAGGAGTGAGCTGCCATTTCTTTTTTTACACTTTTCTCCTGTTTAAGTTTAGTCAGGGAGGTAAGATCCAGTTTTTGTTTTCTTGGCGTTTGTTTTGTGAGGCAAGTGTTATCTGTAGTATAGTTGGGTTTTTGATTATTTTGGCCTTAGCTCCCTCTGACGTTAACACATTACCACTGGGCTGTTCTCAGTCGCTTTTGGTTCTCACATCTATTCTATTGTAAATAATTTAATCATTTTCTGTTTAAAACCTCGTGTGTGGCCTCTTGGACTCAAGCGAATTATGGACATTCATGTTAAGGTCCAGTAACCCCTAGGCTGGGCGTAACAGTTGTTTTGTTCTGGCCTGATGTTGACGGTTAGAGAAGAGGTCAAAGGGTCACCAAAATAAAGTGAAAAAATATTCTATATTCTAGCCCATCTATATTCAAACCAAATTTCAGGGTATTTGACTTGGATCCTACTGCTAGTAGAGTCTTGTCTTCTGCTTTGTTTAAGCTGTAAAACAAAAAAAAGGGAAAAGTTTTCATTTTCACGAGTCAAAGTAAAAGTTGCACTGCATGCTTTCTTTTTGTGCAACTCTTGCCTGAACCGACTCAGTATATAACGCTCTTCATTGTTCTTTATCCAAGTCCAAGCACAGTCTATTCAAATTCTTGGTAGAAGCCTTGTCTAGATAAAGTTTTGATCTTTTGAGGGGAATATTGTTATAATATTAGATTACTAAAATATCCATTGTGGATAAACTGGACTGTGCTGGTAGGCACACAAATTAGGTGTGTTTTCTATTACAAAGTAAAGCTTGCCAGTTAGAAGTAGATCAAATAGGACGAGGACAAGAACCCGTATCAGCTTTCCCACTCGTGAACAATCCCAGTTGTGATCACTGGAACATATGAGCAAGTTGGAGGTACCAGGGATAAAACTTTGCTGAATGTCAACTGCAACCAGAGAAGTATTGATGAGACAAAGTTTTCTCCCTGATAACAAAAAATTATTATAATTGGTCTTGAGTTAGTCATTTGATCATGTTTAGCTACGTTTGAAAAATACACTATACAGAGAGAAATCGAGGCCAGACAGATCCCCTGGTGTTTGGTTTTCTTGGAAGTGGAAACTGATACAGCCTTTATTCTCTCCCAGTGAAATTATAAATAGACACTGTCCACTTTATGGAATCAGTGAGATTGGGAAAGACCAGGAGCGTATTAAATGTATAATTCATTTGTGGCAGAATATTCATCCCAACCGCCGCAATGGGGCCCATGAGACAGGAAGCCTGTTCCAGTTTTCTAACTGTTGTAATCCTGAGCTCAGTAATGAATCCAAATCAGGGGTTAGTGGTTAAGGATGGACAGGAAGACGATGGCCTTGTTCAATGCAGGTCATCCACTGTAAAAGGACTGGACAAAAAAAAAAAATCAAAAGGCAGCCTTCTATTAAATTTAAAGCCTTTATTATGATGGCAATTACAATGAACATAATGACATTTTTAAGAACACGGAATGTCCATCCGTCAGGCCACCATTTTGGTTTAGACTGAAATACCTTGACAACTGTTGGGTGGATTGCCATTAATTTAGCCACATTCATGGTCCCCTAAGGATGAATTGTAATAACTTTGATGACCCCTTAACTTTCCATCTAGCATCTACCATCTTAAGGTCAAAAGGTCATCTTAAGGCTGCTGCGCTTCAGAAGACATTCCCATCAGCCTCTGACATACTTTGTGTTTAATGCAATGAGGAATTAAATGAGCATTGAAAGCAGTCTAATGCAAATGTCTTGTTTTGTGTATTTCTTACAGTGTGGTCATGCTACAAAGGGATTTTAACTGGAAGTACGGAGAGGAGGAATGACTACAGTGACTGCTAAGTCTCTCCACATATGGACAAGTCAGTATTAATAAAATCAGATCACACACTTTAAAATTCCAGGCTACAGCCATCTGGTGACTAAGACCAGTCACCAGTTGGCTACAGTTTTTAGACATAGCTAAAGGTTATAAATGCATGCTACCACCTGGAGTGTATACCTCAGGTCTAGACTGATTAACTTGGTAGATTGATAGGAAACATTTTTTAACTGGCTGAGAGTTTATAAAAGTGAGCTTGTCTCATTTTGTAAGTATAGTATTATCAGCTTTCAGTCAGATTTTCTAATGAAGTGACAGTGGGTAATTCCTCATATGGTGGTAGGTTGAATAACGACCATGGTCCAATGACACTGTGAATAGGAACAGAGGACAGATAGTCTTGTCTACTGGCACGATTTAATGCTCTGCCATTGGAAGATTGGTGAATATACCTGGAGTGAACAAGTACTGCTCTAAATGCTCAACATACATATAGATATAAACAGAGAACAGCAATAGACCGACTGATACTGGACTTTTGAAGCGGGGCTCACTGACAAGCACTGCACTCTTCCTGGAAGAAGGAGCATTCACCAGTCGACTAGGCTTTCAAGTAACAAACCCTGCAGTTTCAAAACACAGTGAAGTACGTTCTGCCTCTTCCAGCAAGTTAGTTATTGTTGCAGAGTTATTCTTCATATTTGGTACGTCCTGTCTTTCTACATCACTGAGCATAAATAACTTGTTTAGCATGGATACGCAGTGCACAGCATTGTCTCACATATTTAGCATGTTTGGCTTGCATTCAGCGCACTGCGTGTACCCTGAGCTGGAAAAAGTCATAAACTGCACCACACAGGGAGGTCAAGCTTTGTGCTGTTTCTTGTTCCAGCTCTTCCACACACAAGTGCACATTTTCACAGTTTTTCCTTTAACAACATTTTTCCTTTGATATGATCCGGGGTCAGCCCCCCTGTTGCTATTAAGACCCTATAAAGCAGTGGTGCTGGTGCCAGTTTGGCACGCCATATCCCCCTGAAACCAAAGCCTGAGCGCTGCAGCCTCCGTTGCTGCGATGCTCTCTTGCGAAACGCATGATTATGCAAACCAGGCTGTTTACCTTGGATTACAATCAATATCTAGGTGCCCTGTGAGATTTGTATTAAAGCGAGCGGCAGCAGGCGGCTTTACCCTGTGAAGTGGGCAACGGCTGTGTGGAACGGCGAGCAGGACTGTGAGTGCCAGATAAAAGATGAATTATAGATATCCAGCCCCAGGGCTAAACGTGGAGGTGGGTGGAGTGGGGTGGCGGTTCGGGGGGAGGCAGTTCATGTCTTGAGTAATGACTCTCAGTGGCAGTGCTTGAAAAGGTGAAAAGGTGGGCATATGTGTAGAAAGACGATAAATTACAGGATGTAGTTTGTAGGTAAGGGGGAGATGCAGGCGCATGGCTCACTTCATGCTGTGAATTATTTAAAAAAAACGGTTCAAGAGACTGTTAAAGATGTGTCAGGGACAAGGATTTTCTCCGGTAGAACAGAATTACAATTTGGAGCTGCTCAACTTCAAACACATCGCAATACCTCAGAGAGTGACGGGCATGTAATTTCAACACTGTGTTAGATGTGCTGGCTCCAAGTCTGATGGTGCAGCTGTGCAAAAGTTGTTAAATGTATACCAGCTATTAGAATGACATGAGTTTCAGTGAGCTCTGCACAGGATGGTGCAGTCCAAATTCCCAGGTGAGCTTCCATAGCTCCTCTATGAGGCTTTGATTTTTCTGCAGCCTGCAACATAAGAGACAGATATTTAGTAGAAATCGTCAGCAAGCCTCGGCACTGATTTGTACTGTATAACCTAACAGTGTTATATTCTATTATATTGTATCACCCTACAGATAATATTAATATTGCTGTTTATATCTTTTATTATAAAGATATTTCTGTGACGATTTCAGTTCATTCTTACTTGGACCCATGAGTGAGTCACAGTCGAGGATGAAGGGATAAAAGGGGTTTATTAAATAAGGAAAATCCAGGACTCAAGAAAATCACAAAGGCGACTAAACACAGGAAGTCCAGCTGGAGCGGAGTTGCTTCAGTGGATGGAGGCTGGCAGGTGCTGAGGCTGCTGGCTGGAGACACACTGGTGGAGCTGGTAGGGATGAACACAGGAGGAACAGGGAGCACTGGAATAAATGCTAGAAACACAATGCGCTAGAGGTCAAAGAAACACTGGAGGACAGGGGCACAGACAGGGACGATGTGGCAGCTGGCAGGAGAAATCAGAAGTGTTTTAAAGCTGCCAGTGATGAGGTGAAACTGGGGACAGCTGAGAGAACAGAGACCAGCACCTGAAGACCACAACCTCCAGCCACTGAAGCAAAGCCTGAACAAAAAGACTGAACAACCCTAAACCAAAAACACTGGACTCTAAAAGTTAAAATACACTGAGAATAAATGAGTAAAAACACAAAAGTCCAAAACCATGGCAGTTTCTTTGGACTGGTTATGACTAAGCAGCAGAGGTTGGTCTTAGTAAGTAAGTATAAGAGTGCATCTTCATATCAATTTATTAATCTATGAAAGACATGGCCCCCATTTTACCACGCAAAATAATTGGACCCCTCCCAACTGCAAATCATAAAAATAGACTGAAGGAGGAAGTGTGTGCTGTGGGAGGTGTTCTTTTCAATAGTGCAAAGCATGTGTGCAATAGGGGTGCCGCTGCCGCTGAAACTTTTGGAAATGAATATTACAGCAGGGTGAACGATAAAACGGTAAATCTGCAAACAGCTGCAGCTGCTGCTGACTCGATCAGAACTGAAAAAAACAATCCTAAACATCTTATCACTGAGGCTACTGATTTTTGTGTTTTGTTCAGCATCTTATGAATGATAAGATAAGATAAGCCTTTATTCGACCCACAGTAGGGAAATTCACAAAAATGATGCATCATGTTTTAGAGGTCCATGTCTATCCTGCCTGTCCTCAAAACCAGTCAGCACCTTCTCTGCACAGGGCTGTTATTTATCTCTTTAGCTCCACAGGTTGAGATCTTTTTCAACAATGTACTAGATTTACAGTTTAAAAGCCCACAGGCTGTGAAAGAAGCTGTGTATCTTTGAATGTGGTTTTCATCCTAGAACACCACAGAATTATCTATCCACAAGTCTTTGTTCTTTGTTTTCTTTGCAGATTTGAACCATTTGTCACCGTAAACGTCCCCACCTTGAGTTCTCAACAATGTGCATACAATATACAGGTAACTCAATACATCAGTTTAAATATGTACAACCCTCTTCCCCCACCTGCTAACTTCTTATGTGGCCACATAGTTTCATTGAAACCCACCCTGTCGCCACAAACAGCAGCCCTTATCTTACCAAATATTTGCATACAGCTCACAACACCACAATAAAATCAGACCCCCCATGTCACTATAAGTTTATTTAACTATTCTTTAAATTGCCTTGAACATGAATACACTTTTTTTTTAATAAATATCACCATACCACAGATGTAGTAGCTCCAAAACACCTAAGGAAGCTCTTCTTGCTGTTGTGAGGTTGCCATCTTGCTTTCAAACGGCATATTTTGCATGTGTTTGCATATGTAGACTATAGTAAGTATAGAAATGCATCTGAGTGCAAGTGTCCACGTCAAGCGGCAACCTCCGCCGCTGAAAAATGAAGCCAATGTGGAAGTGCAAAAAAGCTGCAGTTCCTCGAATAACCGCTAGAGCAGGCTGCAGAAGGGAGTCAATTACATTTGAGCCCCATGTTAAAATGTCCGATTTTACGACAGAAAAAAACATATTTACAGCCTGGTTCAAAACATGGCTCTAGTCTCATAAGCTGTTTTTCTACTCCATGACAACTCTGGGGGGGGCGAATTTTTTTATAAGGCGTTCGTTTAAAATATACAGCATACATCATTATGCACAATTCATAGCTGTCAATCTAAGTGGCGCCACTTTGATTGACAACTAGCCACTGACGGTCTAAAGGGCGTCACCCCGTCTAATTCTAGTCACTGAGTTTAGGAAAGAGATCGTCGTGGGGTTAGCCGGCTAGCAACGATATTTAGCATTTAACCTAGCTGGTTAGCCATAGCTAGTTTGATTATTTGGAATAAAGCGGCTTTTTTCAGCCAATAGCGTTCATTCGACCCGCCTCAGCTCCGCCCTCGCTCCACCTCTTTGTCCATATTTGGAGTAACCGGAGGTAGGCTACCAAGATGGCTACGCACTACGATTTGCTTCATTTTTGCTCTTCAGAAACCTATGGGTGACGTCACGGACACTACGTCCATATTTTATACAGTCTATGGTCCACGTCTGCATCTGCACTGAAGTATGAAATCTTCAGTTTCCTCTCCTGACGGGTCCAGCAGAGGAAGCTGTAGCACCCTGTATCATTTATAGTTGAAAAATACTGTCAGCATCATTGACAGTAGTAATGGCAGAGAAACGGGGGCCGAGCAGTAAAGGGGAAGCAACCAAACGACCACAGAGCAAGAGAGCTTCATCTGTCAAGTAGTTGTATTCCCAGGGGTATGGATACCAAGTTTACACTGCTGTGCTGTCTCACTTTTCTCTTGTACATTCTGGGTTCACTTACTCAGTCCGAATTGAACCTGGGTGTCCTCATGTAAACACAGAGTTACGATTCTGGGCCTGACAAATGCCACAAAACAACTCCAGTCCTCAGATAAATGGAGCATTGCTGAAGCTCTAACTGGAGACACCACTGTAGATGGATAATAATATGCAATGATTACCTATGCACGGCAGACCGAGCTGCTGCAGGATTAATGATTTCGACGTCTCACATGTGCAGAGCAACGCTCATCACTGTTTCACTTCCCACTGCGCCGATGTGAGACCTGTGCAGGGAGACAGTGCTGCGTTCTGCTGTGCACAGATGAGATGTGATATGTGTGTGTGTGTGAGAGAGAGAGAGCGACTGGGAGATTTTCCAGTGGTGAGGAAAAAGCTGAGCTCAGACTTCAAAGGTGTGTCAGGGCAGCACTCCACCAGCCTGGCATAGATGCCAGCTCTGTGTGGCCATGTAAATTTCATGACAAGTATCTATCAAGCTATCTAGTTATCAGTCGAGCTTCTTGAACATGCACCTTATTTTTTTTACACTTGCATAGAATTCTCTATGGGTTTGTCCTAACAAGCATTCAACCCCAACCACAAACACTCATTAAAGTGCATATTACTCTGTTACTTGTGCATTCACACGTCTCTTTCCCTCTGTGGTCTTCCCATCGGTGTATTGTGTTTCTCTTCAGCTTGCCAGCTGTCAAACACAAGCCAAAGCTTCACTCCCCTCCTCTCCAGCTCTTTCACCCTGTCGGCCCTGTGTCTTCCACACCTCTGTAGCGTTTGCCTCTTCAGCTCTCTGAACCCAGATCCTCTCTCTGGGGCTGGGCTGTCAAGGTGAACTGAGCCTCAGCTCCGCTCCTTTCCGCCTGAGAAAGCTGGAAGCACACTGAACACGGCAAGCAGGACTGAAAAGTCTAAAAGCACGATTACTGAAATGGAAGTCCTGCTTTATGTTTACTGAAGTAGAAGTTCAACTAATTTGCTCATATAACATGGAACCACAACTAAACCTTTGAACTGTAGCTTGATTTTTTATCAGATTTCGCCTGATTTATTTGCAGGTTTTCAGCATAGTCACTACATGTCTTTGCTAGATTGAGAAGATTCAGTTAGGTTGCTCAGAGATAAAGTAAAGTTAAAAGTTAGGGGACTGTTTTTATGAAAGTGTAAAAAAAAAAGTTTTACAGAATTTGATCTGGATTGTTTCCCTGCATGTACACATGTTGTCAACACATCATAATCATCTGTGCATGAGCGGATAGAAGAGAGTGCCATTGCTCCAGGGATGTGAAAATCATATCAATATTCTTAGTTCTGCCCAAACAAACATGTTGTTAATGAAAAGACCGGGTCTCGACAGAATGTGGCACAGCAACGTTTATGAGTGTGTCCTCATGAAATAGATGGTGCTGGAAGCTCCCAGCTAACCTCGAACATACCAGTGGTCTGGTAATGTTCTACGGCTGGTCAGTATTAAGGGTTTCCAGTGGTGTGCTGTGGTGCCTCATGGTGGCAACATCCTGCTGCTGAAGACGCTCCTGTGTGTGAGCAGCATGTGGTATGCCATTATTAGGACCTGGTTCATTGAGATAGGCAGTAGATGGCACTGATTGGTATTGCATGACGACTTGCCGAACTGCTGTGGCTCGCACGCCTGATCTTCCTACATTCAGTTTGCCTTTGATAATGGCCATCAATAATGACCATGAATGATGATTTTTTTTTTTTAAAGACTTGTTCACAAAGAGAGAGAGAAGTTCAAGAACAAGTTATTTAGCACCACGGTTTGCTAGGTCATTTGCAAAGTTCCTTCTTTTGGTTTCAGCTCTGTCAAAATGTTTTTTTATTCAACAACCTTGAATGAGTATGTGATTTGTGTGTGAATTAAAATAATTTCATTGTGCAGAAAGATTTCATACTTTTAAATGCTGCTGCGACCAGGCCTTTTAAAAAACATTGATTTTGTCAGTTCAATTGATTGTTTTTTTTACAGGGATAAATATGGTTTGAGATTTTACAACTAGGGCCTCCAACATACTTCTGAAATTGGATGTAAACAGGACATGTAATGATGCCATAAAGAGAGTTTATTGCGGGTTTAGGTGACGCATTAGCTACCAGCGGTTACTCTTTGAACTGAAAGCATGGCTGTACACAAGCAAACACTGGATTAATTTGATCCTAAAGAAAAAGTCCAAATTAGACCCTGTTTTAATTCCGCACAGTCGTCAGCATGTGTATTTTTGGGGTAAATCCATAACATCTGTTGTAACTTAGAAAAGAACAGATTTAGGCATCTTGCTATATGGACGAGCATAAACACAGTGCTTGTATACTCTGCTGTGGTTTCATACAGAGACAAGCTATTTAAAGTAGAGCTATTACTTTGTCCTGTATCTGATGGAACTGAGTGGTTTTTGGATGCCTTTTGGCACTGATATCCATTAAACTAGTGTGTGTGTCTTTTGGTAAGTTTTAAATTATAGCAAAACTGATTTGTAAAGCTGTCATATTTTGGCTTGGAATAAATATTTGGCATCACATTTGCCCTTGTTGTTTGCAGTAGAGTATAAAAACTGAAACAAAGCACAGTCCTCTGAATGGTTATAATATTAGTGGTCTCGTGGTGTGCATTTGCAGGGTGGTCTGAGCCGGAGAATTCCCGTACGGAAAGAACCCCGTGGGGAGACCACAAAATGTGGAGTGGTTAAAGGAGGAACATTTCAGTGTTACTGTTATATTATTATATGTACTGTATATTTTGCCTCTGTGGCAATGGAGCGAAAGAATGGTGATATTTCTTTAGCAATCTGTCT
This sequence comes from Centropyge bicolor, assembly GCA_037975185.1. Lineage (NCBI taxonomy): Eukaryota > Metazoa > Chordata > Actinopteri > Pomacanthidae > Centropyge > Centropyge bicolor. The sequence goes on from JBBMOC010000293.1 coordinate 104,348, forward strand.
GGCCAACACAGTTCAGAGCAAGATTTCTTCACAACTACAGGCCTGAACTTTGTGTCTTGAGAAGCTGATCCCTTATGAACTAAGCTGACCTTTCATTTAGTTTCTAGTCATTGGTAGACTGTCAGAAACTATTAGGCAGATTATTCAGGCATTTTCACCTGGTATTAACATACAGTCTGTATATGGATGCATTATGTGGATGATGAGATCTCATCACGGGCCGAGCTTTCTTGTTATCTCTCGTGGTCTGCGTTGTGATTTGAGTCGATATGAAGAGCTGACAGACTGAACGAACATCCCAGGTCAGGACCACCTCCAGTCTAACCAACTACAATCTGGCTGCAATGTCAACTGCGTGATTTACATCCTACAGTAACATGCATTTTTTCCATGTTCGGATAAGATATCTTATCCGGGCAAGGACCTCAGCTACCACTGAGGTTCCTGAGGTCTGGACCTCCGCAACTTTTACAGGGTACTCTTTTTGGTTGCTTCAGTGAATGTAAATAGCATAATTTTGGGGGGATATCAAGTTATGCGACAGCTGTAATGAAACAGGCAAATCGCGCTGTGCTTTCAGTGTCAAAATCAATCTAGATCTCCCAACATGGTCGCTCTACTCTCCCAGTAGGTCTGCATAATGTATATAAATATGGAGGATAACGTTTTCCCCAGGCTCGCATTAATTAGTTGTCACGGCAACTAACCGCAAAGAAACTATCAATGTAAAAAAGTGAGGACACAACTATGACTCCTATCTGCTGCCGTGCAGACTATTAGCTAATATTATTTCAGAGATAAAAAGAAAACAGCATTTACTGCTGTAGTCTATCTTCAAAAATGTTATTTATCCGCCGGAGGACAAGGCCAGGTATGAAGCGCCCGGTTTCCATAGAATCCAGCACAGCAGAGTCCACTGTTTCCTGTAAAAGACACAGTTTGAGATTTTTCAAAGATCAGACTGTGTTTGTTTGATGAATTAGTTACTTGTTTTTTTGCGACAAAATAAATTAAGATGGATTACTCTGACTTTTCTCATTTCAATGTTAGGTGATTGGTAGTTATTCATATAATGAAACATGCTCAAACAAATCTGACGTCTTAAGTAGTGCAATGATCCAGTTAAAAAATCTGATGAGGTTTTGTTTTTGTTTGTTTTGTGCGTGTTAATATCATAATTTCAACCTGCAAGATCATAGAGGCCATATGTGCAATTCAATGTTAAAGGGCCTTGAACACCAAAACACTTTACTGCTACATGACACACAAAAATGATCAGTATATTGTGGCAAGCTCGAGGTCTCTCAAGGCAGGAAGAAACAGTCAGAGAAAAACTCTTAATCAAAGATGCTCTTTAATGCTTTAACACTCAGGAACACTCAAATTGCTTAATGCCTCCAAGTAACAGGTAATGAATTATGTCAGCGGCCCTAATCATGGTGCCAAACAATTCCATCTCTATAAATATGTATAAACATTATAAAATAGCCATAACATGCACAACTGGCAACATTCACCCACATGAAATACATCAAATAACAATTTTTAAACATAGAGTAGCAAGGCATGCTGGGAAGTCTCTGCCCCACTCATTCCCCAATACGCAACAATATAATATAATGTATTGATATTTTGCAAATTTCCCCACTGTGGGACAAATAAAGGAACATCTTATCTTTAATACAGGACTAATTAACATATGCATGTACGTTTTCATAGTACTACCCTTCTATAAAACGTTCTACTATGGCTGCTACTGTCACTCGTGCTATGTGGAGCTGACAAATATTGTGATATATATATACATATGCTATAAGAACGTATACAGTGTTCATTATGCTAGCAGTCTATGACAAAGCCTAAATGCTTCTGCCACATACTTAAAACACAAACAGATGATGTGTGATAAAATCTCTATTCTCTCTCATCTCTACCAAATCTTGGGTGCAAAGATCAGCTCACCACACTGGCTGTGTCAAGGGCTCATTAACTGCCGCTACCAAAGTGTGCTTCCTTCAACAGTGCCATCTGTATCTTCCCCTCTGCATATTCCCCTGAGGTCTCTGAGTAAACATTCATGGAGTGATAATTAGAAAAGAGTGCAGAGCAACATTTGCAAATTTACACCCATGACAGAGAAACTCTGTGAAACCACAGAGTATGTGTCTTATCATAATGTTACCATAACTACGTTTGCTTGGCTGTAATGTGCACTCTGTTAATTGGCTGTGGCTAAGCTATCCCTAGCCCGCGTGAGGGTTCACAGACGAGCAATAAATCACAGCAGGTTTCCAGCTCCTTCCATTGCTTTTTTTTTGCTTCTGATAGGTAGCCTTCAGAGAGGAGACGGAGTGTATGTGTGTCACTCCACATATTCAGTATTAGCACCATATCCCCATGTCTGCTCATTAGCAGGCTGCGAGAGCACTGTCGGCCAGTTCTCATATAAACAAAGTTGGAGGGTTTTCAAGAAGTGTGTAATTACATGCAGAGCAAGGGACTGAGATGTTAGATTCCTGTCAACACGGTCTACTATGAGTGTATGTGTGTCTGCCCAACCAGAGACTCAACATCTCAAGATGTTAAAGAGGCTATGTGTAGTGTTTTGGGTTTCTGAAAAAACTGTTGTGTTCCTGATAAACAAAGCTGTGACCTGACACACGCTGCAGCGACTGGTTGTGAATAAACTGTTTTTCCCACTGAGTCTTCAGTGCGATGCTGCGTTCATTCACTCAAAGCACAGTGTTCCCGGCTGAAACCCCAGCGCCTCCTGTTTCAAAGAGGATGCTGCAATCTGGTAACAGTGTTTGATAACCAATATGGATTCACATCAGGTAGTCAAGTTGAAACTATGCAGTTAGAAAGCGGGGACTCTATCAAATTTTGTGAATTACCTGGACGTCAAAGTTGTCTCTGGTATGAGCTGTAAAGCAATAGCCATTGAATGTTAGTGTGTACATTGTTTCTAGAAAAATAATTCTAATTCCAAAAAAATTCTTAAATGATGGATGACACTGTAACACTGAATGGTAATAGGCAAGGCAGGAAGACATTGATATAGGGCTGTGAAAATTAAGGTCTAAGAAGAAAACAAGAGGTTCAAGTGTAGCTATGGTTCAATACATTATATAATCTGTCTGCCTAGATTTCCATCATTCATATGTCGGGAGATCTAACTAGAGTTTTCTGGCTCTGTCCATCAGTTCTATGTTACAATGACATTACACTCATCAAAGTATTTGCTGCAGTCTCTGAATTTGTCCAACAGGGCTAAAAACACAGTCAGACAGGTTTTAAACAAGCAGACAGTTTAACTACATCATCTAAACAACGTTAATTGGAGGTCAAACTGAAAATGAGCACACTGTTAATGCTGTTAATAATCGGTAATTGGCAGATCTTTAATCTGTGGTGGATTTACACAAGTGACTGTTGGGGTGGTAATTTTACCTTTTGCCTTCATTTCCTCCAAGTAAGCTTGACTGAAGGCACCTTTACCCTGTGCTGCTACACCCGTTGTGGATGATGTCACACTGTGAAAGATGGGTCTAATAATATTTTGGTCACAATCTGTGTCAGCCTGCTCGAATGCCTGGTGAATTGTAGCACTACAAAAAAAAAGTGTATGAGTGCAGAGGCATGTCATTGGTTCATGTCATCCATCTGCACCCTTCTTATGTTTGAATATAAAGTAAAACAAGTTCTTCGCCAGAGAACTTCTTTTTTTGTTTCACCTTCACCATTTTGGTTTGTGTGTGCATTCTGATTGGCTGGTTTGCAGCAGTGGGCTGTAGCAGCAGTCACATGTTGAGCCAAAACTTCTGATTCTCGTAGAATTTTATTGCAAACTGTCTTTGGTGGCTAAAGCTCTAAATTCTCCATTAGTGGACGTGTCTCACAGTGTGATCTAAGACAACCAAAGATTTTACTATGTTTCTCTCAAAATGTTCAACTTGCGCCTCAGACAGACCAAAATTGCACAGCATGAAGGGGCCTTGACCTTTCACTTTGTTTACAGCCTGTCCAGTGTTAATGAGTGTCAAGAACCCAGCAATAACTGACATGTGTATATGTTGGCGGGAAATGTTCAAAAGCATCGTCACTGATCATATTCCAGTAGCTAACAATGTCCCATTGTGCCATAAAGCAATGCAGAGGCTGCCAGTTTTCATAGAAATGATCTGTCTGTTTGCTCTCTTGTTTAACCAATTGTTCCAGGACGCTATGGCTTTCACCCAGATCACAGAAGAACAAAAAGAAAGTACTTTCAAACAGGAAAAATATGGTATTTACCATGATACGAAGATACACTTAACAAAAATTCTGTGTCCACTTACTTTGTTATAAATTACAGATATACATAGGATACTCATATTCTCATGTATATCTCATGTATATCTGCAAATAATCTCATGTATATTTGTTAATCTGTAAATCCTTTTTTGTAGTTTGTCTATATTCATTTTTACTGTTTAACTTGCTCTACCATCTTTGATGCTGTGCAGTGCAAATGTCCCTACTGAGAGACAAATAAAGGTTTATCTTATCTTATCTTATCTTATCTTATCTTACTAGCTTTTCCCAGAACTTTGAACCAGCTGAAAGACTGAGCTTCTATTCTCACTTTCTAACAGTTGTTTGATGACCTTGATCCATAGGTCGTAACCTGTTTCTCTTTGCACTGTGCCAGTGGACACAGCTGTCCATGAATTCCAGCTCCAATGTATCACTTAATCAAGAACTTTGTCAGCTGTCGGAGGAAGAAAATCAAAGACGATTTTCACGCTGGATTTGATTGCCATTGCTGGGCAATGTTGCCAATATCTTGTAGTAGCTGCTTGGTTACTCAAATCACACTAATGTTTCAGGGTTATTTTAACTTGTTGTTATACACCAATTTTGTACATTAGACAAGACTGTTTTACACTGAAGAGAAGCTTTTTCTGGCTCTTGTTATTTCGGCTTTCCCAAGTGTCTTCGCTTGAGTTGAGTTTAAACTACTATGAATGTGAAAGTCCTTGTGAATAGTTTAAGAGCAATGTAAAGAGTGGAACAACGTGGCTGAAGAAACCACTGACTCTAACATTTCTCATATGAAATCTCAGCTTTCAGACACTGAGCTGAAACAGATATGAGTTAGTAGCCTCAGCACATCAAGCTGAAGCAGCTCTCTTATGACAGGAGTGAGAAGTAAAAGACAAGGAAATGCAATACGAGATGCTGATTCTCCAGCCCAGTAATCCCAGATGACTGCATCCCTCAGGGTGTTCCTCCTGTCCTCTGAGAGTCACTTTCAGTTCTGGCTTTGTGTTATTCTGGACCTTCAGGGTTGCAACACAAACCAACTTTGGTTGACATTGAGCAAACCGAGAAGGAGGTCAAGTTTGAATCCATTTTGACAATTCATAGCCTAAGTCTCAATCTCACAAACAAGCAGGATGCATTTCAGTCATTCCTTTTTGCAAGCTGTGGCCTCTTCGCCCATTGAAATACAAGTTGTGTGTACAATGTGTAAAGCAATTATTTATTTTATTTGAGTAGTACTATTCATAGAAATCAGAAGGAAACTGATCTGTATAAGGATCAAGATGTACTTATGTTTGTTATATTAGTATTGGCCTTACTTTTGGACTCCATTATAAGAACACAAATAAGCCATTTTGTGGTTTGAAAACTGTATTATTAGAGGAAAAGGGAGTCAAATCCAGCTCTTGCAGATTGTTAGCTCATGCTGGGCCCACACAGACAGACTGTCTGATGCAGCAGTGAACTGAGCACAGTGGATCCTCACTGGATCCTGGTTTGTGTTGTTATTTCGTACTGTCTTCACAAAGGAAGATAACTACATCGGTATAATTATTCTAATTTATCATTACTATATCTGCCGGTCATTTATGACTTCACGAATCAACTGATGTGCAATAATTATTTATTTCTTCAAGGAAGACACTGACACACCATGAAAACTATAAGAAAAACATAAATTCATATTACGACACAAAATGACAAAATCATAACATATCGGACATACTCCTCTGAAATAATATTACACAAATAAATAATAATTACCGTGTTCGCCTGGATGACCAACAGAATGAATGGAAAGGATTTATGGACTGCCGCCATGCTCTGCTCTCATTTCCCTTCGACCTTTCACCTCAACTCTCCCACGACTCTAAGGTCAAGTGATCAAAATGAAACTTAAAAACCAGGGCAAACAGTTAATGAAAATTAAATAAAACAACTTACAATCAATTTTAAGGTGGCTGACACTCAAAAGTTTATCTTATAACAAATAATAAATTCATGTGTAAAATGGGAAAATAAATGACTAATATAAGCTGTTGCCATGGTAACCGAGAAATACAACCAGCGTCAGCTACAATTACCTTGTTTAGAATTTTGGTTTCACACGCTAATAAAGGGAACCCTATCACCAAACTTTATCACAACCTGAAATAAGCACAAATGGGGTGGATAGAGGCAGCCCACATAGGCGATAATATTTGAATGCTGTACTATATAGGCCATACAGCCCGTTTCAGCCCATGGTCAAATCCATATTTAGCCCTTAAGGCCTCTCACATTTTGTCAATTAAAGCCAGCCCACTTGGTGCCCATGTGATCCATGCTTCACCCTGATGGCTCCCACATGAGCATGCTGGCAGTGAAAAATCAAAGATAAAACAGTGATGTTGAGTGAAAGCGTGATGGTCCTGTGTTTGGTAAACTGTTGAGTGGTGTAGTTCACACTGAACACCTGCTCGTGGCCCTTTGGGGCCAGTGGAACAAATGAACACAATATTGACATGCAATGACCTTATAAAGGTGATATAACAAACTTTTTCACCAACAGTTGTTCACTTATACATCCAGCTGACAGGAAACAGCATTAGCAATAATGTTTGAAAAAGGAAAGGTCAATTAGTGCAATATTTCTGTGCACATTTATGACTGTTTGTTTAGCAACTTCTTCTCAACTTCTTGAGGTTGAGTCACAGTTTTTGAAAAATCTATTTTATTGAATACTCTCGTTGTCGCAACTGACTGCGCACTCCTCTTAACTGCCAGTAGGGGCTGCAAGTGATCAACAGCTGCTTTGGTTTGCCAACTAAAAAGAATTAAACTTTTGGCTTTTGAAATAATTTTTGTTTCGACAGCGCTCTTAGAGTTCAGGATTTATCAGGACAGCGGCGACTCTACACCTAACAATTTCACTTTATGAACCTGGACTGTATGTGTGAAATTTTGGATGTGTAGGAGGAGACAGAACATTAATTAACATTAGTCCCTGAACGATCCTTTCAGCGTGTTGGGAGACTTAAATAATCAATGAAGTTATGCTGCTGTGTCTTGTGCATTCTCTGGAATGCCTGTGAATGTAATTGTGGGCTGTGCACATAGACTGTATAAAATATGGACGTAGTGTCCGTGACGTCACCCATAGGTTTCTGAAGAGCAAAAATGAAGCAAATCGTAGTGCGTAGCCATCTTGCTACCTCTGGTTACTCCAAATATGGACAAAGAGGTGGAGCGAGGGCGGAGCTGAGGCGGGTCCTATGGGCCGGCTGAATGAACGCTATTGGCTGAAAAAAGCCGCTTTATTCGAAACAATCAAACTAGCTACGGCTAACCAGCTAGGTTAAATGCTAAATATCCTTGCTAGCCGGCTAGCGCCACGACGATCTCTTTCCCAAACTCAGTGACTAGAATTAGCCGGGGTGACGCCCTTTAGACCGTCAGTGGCTAGTTGTCAATCAAAGTGGCGCCACTTAGATTGACAGCTATGAATTGTGTATAATGATGTATGTTGTCTATTTTAAACGAACGCCTTATAAAAAAATTCGCCCCCTCCAGAGTTGTCATGGAGTAGAAAAACAGCTTATGAGACTAGAGCCATGTTTTGAACCAGGCTGTAAATATGTTTTTTTCTGTGGTAAAATCGGACATTTTAACATGGGGTCAAATGGTCTTCTGCAGCCTGCTCTAGCGGTTATTCGAGGAACTGCAGCTTTTTTGCACTTCCGCATTGGCTTCATTTTTCAGCGGCGGAGGTTGCCGCTTGGCTGGGCATTGTTGTCTGATGGAGATCTGCCCTCTGCTGAGTACGCTCTTCTTGTTTGACCTTGAATTTCTGAACATCTGACAAATGTCCAAGGCCATTCATAACTCTATTTTTAGCTCTGTTTTGGTCTGTCGATATCTGGCTGTTGACCTGCTACAACCAACTGCCTGAAAACAAGGTTCATGAGGGTGGTGACACTCAACCACACAGGAGAGTTGTGAGCCACAGAAAACCAAAACAATGGACTGAGAGGGGCTAAAATGCTCTGTAGCTGAGGAGAACTGTAGAATTTGTGATCATTCTTTCCATATTGCAACATGAGACCACTCTGATTGTACACATTGTGGTATTTATCATGACACCTTAAACAAACAGCAGAGGAGTAGAGGAGTGCAAAATCAAATATTTTCCTATATATCCTATAGGATATATAACTGTTTTACCATTGGAGGTCAGATAACAGTAAGAATTACTTAAAGCGTGAAAATGTGAGCAGTGAATCTGATATACTGGTAGATCCAGTGTGCAAAGAAACTAGAGTATCAAACACACACTGGATCTGGGTCAGTTTTGTGTGAGTATATAATACATGAACGATGATACAGTAGATATTGTAGTCTGCTGCTTATAATAGTACATGAATAAATATCATAAATGGCCTTTATAAATATAGACCCATTTATAATACATGTAACATGCAACACATAAAATTAATTGTGTACCATATAACCTACACATACACTCAATGTAAAGGTGAGTCTATGTACATATACAACAGTTTACAATACAGTTGAAAATAGTTTTACAGTCGCAGTCCATGTTGTGAATTACAGTATGCTGTGATGAGGTGCAACATATCCTGCAAGACCTCAGGAAAGTCAGGAGACATTCAGAGGCAGAAACAGATGGGCTTTCCGTTGTCTATCTCTCTCTCTCTCTCTTGCACACACACACACACACTTCTCCCAAGATGCAGCTTTAATCCCTTAAAGATCGTGAACTCATGATTTCCCTCCCCACAGGCGGACCGCAGCCGGACCTTCGTCTCCTGGCTAATTGTAAACATGTGTGACACTCCGAGGCCGGAGCCCAGTGCTAGATAAAATATGATCTGTTCCTAATCATGCAGCCATCTCCATGCAGCAGTGGAAGACCAAATATCCTATAGGAGGAATGTAGGAACTTACTGGAAAGCATGTTTAACTACTTCAAGGTAATGGCTTGTCACACATGTATCGTCTTCTCATAAATCCTCATTGTTTATTGAGATATAATTGGACATCAGAATTTGTGTATCTATTGCCAGATTCCTACTGCAGATACCTAAGATTGCAACAGGCGACATACCACATTTATGGGCTCATAGTTTGGCTCTTCTACACTCTCTCGTCAGTGTTTGAGGGATGACGATCACGTCCTGGGATTCACAACAGTCTGTGCTGGGTATCACATGTCAGAGATGTTTACGACAAAAACAGAAATCTCCAAACAAAAGCAAACATTTCCTAACTCTTCTCTCTGAAGAGCCACTGTGAGCTTCACTGTGCCTGACTCTCTACAAAGCTAGCTAAGGCCAACAAGCTAGTCTGTATGCTGTTCTGTGTTGCAAACTGGCTGACCCTGACCCTGACCCACAATCTGAAGGTTGGTGGTTCGATCCCCAGCCCCTGCAGTCTATGTGTTGAAGTGTCTTCGGGCCAGATATTGAACAACAAAATTGCCCCCAATGGCTGTTCCATCGGTGTGTGAATGTATGTCGCTTTGGGTAAAAGCATCTGCTAAATGAAATTGTTAAATTGTAAATTGTACTGGCTTACTTCAGCACTGGTTCTGCCACTTCACACAGTAGAGTGTAATAAACTTCAAATGCCCACTTAATGTGTGCTCCCATTAGTGTGATTGTTGCCTCTGTGAATTTGTTGTTGTAATTAGGTTGTTTGTTGTGTATTGTTTATTGTGTTCAGGGACTGTTTAAATATAGATGAAATAACGTGTTAACTTTTATAAGAGAAAAGAGTAAACAGGTTTGATGGCATGCTATAGCATCTTCATAACAGTAGGTGGCAGTGTGAGATATTGGACTTGACCGTCGCCCTGCCGGGTTCCCCTCACAACTAAAGAGGATTCAGCAGGCTCGGCCATTGTCTCCCTGCCTCACATTTCTGTTTTATATTTCAGTCAGTAATGTGTTTTAAAACCCTTTATGAAGTGCTATAGATTGTTAGAAAATGTTAATTTAGTATAAAATGTCCCGGTAAATGAGTTAAATGTCCGATGAAGTTATTTATTTATACACTTGTGATTAGGCCGTTCGTCCTGTTAGCATGCTAGCGGTAAAATGCTAGCGGGGCCCGCACGTCTCCCATTCTGTAAAGTATTTTTACGTTTCATACTGGCTCCATGTTCATTGTTGTATATTTTTAGTAGTGTGCGTGTATATAATTAGTATTGTTTGTTTGTTTTGTTTGCGCAGTCCTGAAGATACTCCTATAGCATCTATGTCAATACATTTGTAATGTAAAGATGGCCAACTTTATTGAGTGGAAGAGGATATTTAGGAAAAGAGAGTTAGATTTGAAAGTGAAATGAATTGTTTTATGTGTTTTTTTACCATTTGAAAATGTCTAGAAAGACAGAAATGTGTTGTATTTATATGAAAAATAAGGACAAAGCCGTTGAAACAGTTGAATAGTTGAAATGAATGTATTGTGAATAGCGTTCATTCAGCCGGCCCATAGGACCCGCCTCAGCTCCGCCCTCGCTCCACCTCTTTGTCCATATTTGGAGTAACCGGAGGTAGGCTACCAAGATGGCTACGCACTACGATTTGCTTCATTTTTGCTCTTCAGAAACCTATGGGTGACGTCACGGACACTACGTCCATATTTTATACAGTCCATGCCCTAACCCCACACCTCCATGTCCAACAACCAGAGAATGAAGGCAGGTGCCAGGGAGATGGAGCGGAGGAGAGCTTTTACTGGTAGAACTTGGATGCTTGGTGGAGTCTAAGTCAAACTTAGAGTCAGTCAGTATGTTGCCTTTGGCTTAGCGAGGTCATGTTACCTAGCAGGTGTGTGTTGTTGCAGACAGACGTAGGGCTGCGTGAGATGAGTTTTGAATTGAATTTCACAATTTTAAATATCAGGTGAGGTGAAGGGTTCAGAACAGCATAGTTTAATGATAGCAGGGAAGTTGAGGCTCATCAACAGGAAAGACTCAACAAGCTTTGAAGAGGTTGCGACAAGTTCACTTTTCATCTGAATATGGGAGACAAACTGAGTGTAAACTTGAAAAGGCAAACTGAATTTGTTTTAAGCTCAAGTCACATTTAGGGAGTGGGGGTTGTATATCTGTCAAATTAACATGACTGAAGTCTGTGGTTAGTAATTGGAATCCACGAACCACCCCGACCAGCTACACACACACACACACACACACACACATACACACACACACACAAAGACAACACATGCAAGCATTTCTTGCCTATAGAGATAATGAGCTGTTTGGTGATGAATGTGCTTACTCATGTTCGTATATCTACAACGCAGACATAGAGACAGTACGAACAGTCCACACTGCGGTCTCTCCAGCCTCGCTCACTCATGCTCAGCGGGTTGCATTCTGTTTTTTTTTTTTTACCAGTGAGTGTTCCGCCTCGTCCTGCCCTACTTTACTGTCACCGGCTAGTAGCGCTGTGTACTGCGATTGGCTCGTACTCGTTGCCTCAACACTCATCACGTGATTTGTTTTTTGTGCGCTTTCAGTTCAAACAGATGATAATTGGTGCATTTAGAGAGAATCCATAAAAAGTGCTGCCTCAGCCTTGTTACACTCTGCACCTTCCCGTCTTACACTGGAAAAGAACTGCATCAGAGCTAGTGAAGATGACAAGTTAGTCTGAGTATAAAATCTGTCTCACAGTCAATGCATGTGTGAACAACTTGATGAAGACCATGAGATGTGGTTGAAAGCCCCAGAAAAAGCCAGCAAGTGGAACTTTGTTTGTTTGTTTGTTTGGTCAAACTACTTTTCCAAAGGTTAAGACCATAGACTGTATAAAATATGGACGTAGTGTCCGTGACGTCACCCATAGGTTTCTGAAGAGCAAAAATGAAGCA
>JBBMOC010000293.1:116794-138248 GCA_037975185.1 Centropyge bicolor
TGTGTGTGTGTGTGTGTGTGTGTGTGTGTGTGTGTGTGTGTGTGTGTGTGTGTGTGTGTGTTCTGGGCCAGCTGGTGAAGCTGAGCCTACACAGGGAGAACCTCTCACCAGAGGCTGGGTCGGCTGCTGTCTGAAGCACTCTTGTCTTAAGTAAATTATGACATGATGTGTTGACAGACCAAACAAAGGTAAAGAGATATTCCCATGGTGTAGGATGCCTGGCCTCCAGGCTGAACACACCACACACTGTGTGTTCCCATACAGACGAGCCAGAGCTAATTGCAAGTTAGCCAAGTCAGGATTACTTCAATGAAAGTAAAGGCTGTTTACTTTGGCTCAGTGTAGCAGCTCATCCTGTCTGTAATTTGCCCATATAAATACATGTTGTGCACGTTCACTATTGTGACTGCAAGTTATTAAATTATAATAAACTTGATTGTTTTCTACAGGCAACTATATTTATCTTGCAGTTACAGACATGCTACATGAATACATTTTGTTTACGGTTTCTATTTTTTGTTCCATGAAAGTATTTTGCACACACACATTTGTCTCAGTATGTTTGGCCTCTTCACACTGATTCTGAAAGAAAACAGTTCAAATCTGAAAAAAGTGAGAATATTTTTTTATCAATTTTGTAAAGTAATTTTTTTTATTTGTTTGTTTGGTTCGGTTTCAATTTTCTGACATTCCACTGACCAAAAAGTTAACCTAATAATCCAAAAAACAAATTAAATAAACAGATGAATCTATAATGAAAGTAATAATAAGTTGCAGCCCTACATTGAACATATCTCTGCTCTGTCAGTGGGTGCCTCGTCTATTTGTAGTCTTTTTACCATCTTTTGCAACTTGCTTTTCGCATATTTTCAGGCAGGAAAAGGATCAGCTCCGAGACAATATCCCAGTTTCATAAAGCAGCATGATGAATCTGTGTGTTCGTGTAAAAAATGACATTTTGTGCAAAACCTGGTGTGGTGTGGACTCATTGATTTTCTCATTGATCCAACTGCAAATAAATGAGATGTTTTTCTCCTAGATCAGCTGCGGAGACTTGCACTGCTAATATCTTAAGAACATGCAATGACGCAATTACAATATGAGCGTGCAAAAAAATGTCTATCCTCGGCTTGTAAGCTTCCGTTACCAGCAGAAATATGTTTATATCGTGTCTCTGTGCCCCTGTAGGGTTTTGGCTTGCAAGCTGTCAATTGAGAGAAAAGAAGCAATTCTAATATTTCCCCAAAGATCTTTTTAAAATCCCCAACATTCCCACAGGAAGCAGTAAAGTTTTTACAGAATGCTCGATGACTACAGAAAACAGTTTTCTGCTGTGATATCTGTAATACAGACCAAGGGCCTCATTGACCTTCATAAAGGTTATGGTGCAACAGTGAAGCAATGAATGAAGACACGCTGAGGCAATAAGAGTAAAAGAAAGAAGCATAGCGTGTGATACTGAAACAGACTTGAGTCAGGTCAGATAAACATTTCGAAATATTTCTATGATCAGAGTTTGATAGAACTCAGCACAGGGTGATGATAAAAGATTAAAGGGTGTGAATATACACAGGCGGCTCTATCTCATTTAAACTGCAGGGACCAGACTGGGGCCAGCTGTTGTTTTAGAGGGGCTAGTTAAATCAACTCTGACACTAAGCTCTGATTTTAGCCGCACGGTGGTTCCAAAGCCAAGTCATCTCGTTAGAGCAATATAAAGAAAGGCAGCATGTCATTTTACCAACAATGTGTACAACTTGAAATGTAATGAAACCAAACCACATGATGTTCCATCCACACTGTGAGACAAAGAAGAGCATGTGAGCATTGTATTTTTCAAGTCTGAATAAAGCCCTTCAACACCTGTATAAATACCATAATCACCAATCAAGTACAATAGTCAAACTCATTCACTTTCAAGGAATACTACTAAACACGATTTGCAACCATATAACAATAATATTTCTCAGTTTTATAAGATAAGATAATTCTTTATTGATCCCCCATAGGGGAAATTGTGTTGCAGCAGCACAAGCATACAATCAGATGGAGGTATAAAGTATACAAAATAAAAAACTATAAGAATAACTATATAAAAAAAGTACAAGTGGAACCTAAAGTGGCTTAGTGAAGATAAAGTGACAACATCAAATAACAAAACAGCAGCAAATGAGAATATGAGGTAGATAATGCAGCATAGTTATGTCAGTAAAGCAGCCAATGTAAATATTGCAAACTGAGAGATAAGATAATGGCCTAATGAATATATATATATATATATATATATATATATATATAAGAAGAGGTATGTACAACTGAGTTCAAATGATACAGTCCAGTTATTCAGACATTATTAACTATTTCCATAGCTATTTTTTTACATCTGCAAAGGCTTTGTATGACTATGGATACAGTGCAGAGAAGGACCAGATATGGGAGTGAAATGGTAGAAAATGCATGCACGTGTGTCCATGTTTTTATCCCAGTGATACACAAAGGATGTTTCCACAGCTGAATAAGAGCAGGGAATGTGGTGGGTTGGGTGGGGGTGGGGGAGTAGGGGGGCGCTCTGATATCTGGCTCATTTGAAGTGTTGATAGGCGAACAGCCACAAAAAGCTGAGTTAATAAGCAATTTAGAGCTTTAAACCCAGTCCATGATGAAAGTTTAATGATATCAACACAAATTTGCTGTCACATAATCTCCCCTTTTAATCATTTCCCACTGTCAGCACAGGGGCTAACAGAAAAACAAGCCTAATCCACCTGATTGACATCTCCCACCAAATTGGCTGGGAGAAGGACTGGAAAATATGTCAGGCAATTAATTAAAAGCTTTTTTCTTCTTTCAAGTTTTTGTCTGGAATGCAGAGCGCTGTAGCCGGAGTCAGAACACACCGAGGCAGTGTTAGCGTATTACTGAGGTCACTCGGTGGTCACTTATGTAATCGGATAATATGTGCCTGTAAACTGGAGCTACACATGATCAGAATTCACATCAGCCCTGAGAGATGTAAAACCGCAGAGCTGCAGGGACGAGCTCACAAGTGTTTTTGCATGAATCACATTTTGATGGTTCATGTTTTTAGTGTTTCCGCTGGAGCAGCACTCATACATTTAGTACTGTATTATCTTTATATAAGAAGACTGCGTAAAGTTGACTTTGTTGTTTTGACCTAATTCAAATGTGCAACTTACAAATCCAGTCACCTCCAGAACTGCATAATCATAGCAGACACCAACAGACATCAGGGCCCATTCTTTGCATGTGGCTAACCACATTAGCCAGATCAGAATGTTGAGGCTTTGACAGGAGTCTGGATCTCTGGCCCTTTGAACCTGCTAAACTTCATCTGGAACTGCTGTCAGAGCAACAGGTCCTTAAGCCTAGACCTGCAAAAGTGCACCTCATTAACAGGATCATGACCAAGACAGAATAGAATAAAGAAAAGAAGAGACACATGTTCAGTACACTAAAAAACAACTTATTCAAATGCAGTTTGAGATGCTGACTTTAAATAGACCTACTTCATGTAACTGCATTCAGATGATTAGCGCTCAGCCATCATATGAATGCTAAACATGGTTTCAACTGCCTTTTCAATTGCCTTTTTTTTTCCAAAATAAGAGCACACTTTTTATTCAAGATAACTGCAGTCAGGATTAACAAATCAATCCTCAAACAAATTTCAAAGACTCAAATTAGCTGGATGGGCTTTATCATAATAACTTTATAACACAATGTTAGCATGAATTATAATTCAGACAAATTTGAAGAACAGTGCCCAGGAGAATCAAACTCTTTTTCAAGGAACTGGTTCTCATAAACCACAAACCACTTCGCTTTGATCATGACTATTAATATACCAAGCTCACAACCCAGTCTAGTTAGTCGGCCAGCTAGGTTCAACCAGGCAGGTAACTCCTGGACAGACAGTTTCAAAAGGGGAGGGGGGGATTTAATTTTCTAACAGGGAGGTTGATGTGACTGACTGTGACTGAAAGACAAAGATTATACCTCATTCATTTTAGATTATACGTATACCGACACAGAGACTGTAGTTATATAGCTGAAATGTATCCTCAGTGTCTATGAGAGGCCGTCAGGTGTTTTGTGTTTGAGACCACTGCTCGACATGAAATAGTTCCATGGTCACAACCAAGCACAACAGAGAGACTGAAATATTCTCCAGGAGGGTGCAGTTGTGTATAATGGCTCTGGTTTGTTCTACTCAGTAAAATAGCATTTTAAAAGTATTACTAGATTAGAGAATGTATTTTCCATTCAGTATTCTATTTTTTCCATGAATGTGCAGTTGCTGTATGTTATAATTATGTAAATTATGATATAGGCTATAACAGAGTCATAATGCTGAAGGAAGCTGAATACTGTTGTGTACTATATCTAGTTTTTCTGTTGAGTAAAATATCCAAGTTGTCCACACACAGTAACACTATGAACTAAAGGTCATACACTAAACAATGGCTCATTCTGTGTTGGGTGTATTGAGTCAAACTGATGCATTAAAAGTTAAATAAAATCATCACAAAATCCAGACATAGCTGTTTGTGTTGGGAATTGTTGACAGGAATACCCTTTTGTCCTGGAGCACCTGAGCTGCTTTTATTAAAACAACACTGCCACCCAGTGTTGGACAGAGGTAAAGCATGCACACTTGCTCTCAATGGGCTCAGGAGAGTGTAGTGAGTAGCCTTGAGGACATATCTCCACAGTCACTGAATGTAGCATTGAGTTTGCATTTGGGTGTTTCTTTCTCTCTGTAGTATCATCTGTGTGATTATTGACTGCTACCGCTTGAAGGGTGTTTGTTTCAGCTGTTTGCTTTCTGTCTAAAGCTTCATCCTCAGGCTGAATGTGTTAGAGGACACAGCTGGCTGGAGTCCAGAGGAGAAGTGTGCTCAAATGAGGAGAAAAGCAGAGTCAAGTGAAACAGTTTTCACATCATGATCCTCCGAGCTTTTCACAGGAAGTACAGAACATTTCTCTCTTTTGACCCACCCATCCCAAGTCCTCCTCTTCTCTCTGACTCCAGTTTGATTAGAAGCAATAGTGAGTGTTTTCTGGTGCAGGCTTTTTAATAATGGTGTTTCTAAAACACTGTGGAAAAGGCTGCAAACCTTACCCTGAACTACCCCGGCCAAACTTTCTAATGTTTTCACTCACCACCAGGACTCCTCTTAGTCACAGTTCTCCAGTGGTTTCGTACCACAGTTTCAGGCTAACATTTCTATGTTGATATACAAGAGCGGACTGGAGTAGGTGAGGGCCTCTGTCAAATTGGGCACAGAATTCAAGGCTGCAGCTTTTTATTAGAAATAGTACCTTCTGTTGCTTGCTATCTATCAGTAAAACTATCAGTAGAAAAGATTGGTCTTTTTTTTTGTTTTGTTTTTTTTATCATCACTAACAGTGCCAATTACGACCCAGGCCTCCATGGCCTCCTCCTGAAATAAGATAAGATAAGATAAGATAACTTTTATTGATCCCCCTTAGGGGAAATTTACTTGTCACAGCAGCAGTAACAAGCGCTCCTTCTTGCAGGGTGGGAGTCTCAGAAATGCAGGTAAAGTTCCTGTCTGTTGGTCCCTTGGAAAAGTTCTGTCGTGGAAACACCAAAAAAAGAAGAAAAAAACCTAAAAAAAAAAAAAAACTTAAACCAGGGGAATCAAAAAGGGTCACGTAGTGTTTAATGTACTGTAACCTCCACAGCTGTGGTTAAACAGGCACATCAAGAAATTAAAGGATAATGCTGCATTACCTGTGGTCCACATGATGCAGCATTACAGAGAGGGTATTACCTGGGTTATCACTAATCACTGTGTAAATTGGTCAACAAATCTTAATCTTTCTCTCCAGCAGGACGCTGTGGCATTCCTAACTGAACCCTGTAACAAATGTTGTCTTTAAACAGGAATACTAAATTACACAATTGGATTGTATTGGATTCAGTGTTATTAGAATCATCAATAATGTTTCTGTAAGATGTATTTTCCTCTGTTGGCCAGCAGGGGTGAGCAGTGTTCTGCTTTTACCTGGTGGAGTTCATAACACCATCCCTGATAAAAATGTAAAATACCTGCACTTGACTGTCCTCATTAAACAGTGATTAATATGTTTTTATACTTCGGCTTGAATCTTATGCACTTAAACCAACAAACCAAAACAGACGCAGTCATAAGATCTATGATGCCGGAATGATGTAATGATGGGCTGTGACTCGGGCTGGATGGGCCATCCATGATGCAACCTGAAGTCCTCCTCCTCAAAGTAAAGGTGTGAGCTGTGGCTGATGAGGATAGGGATTTGAAAAGGAGTAGTTCAGCTCAGTTTGGTCAAAGAGAGGATGGGATCAGGGTGGGTATCAAGATTCACACAGATCTGATTTCACATCCTTCTAAATGATGAAATGCTCTGCAGCTTAACGTCTCTTTGACATCTTGATTCCACTTTTCCAAATGTTAATGATCTAATTTATTGAGGAACAGGAGTAAGAACAAACAGACTATGTGTGCATTTCAAACCTGTACATGCACACCATCTAATAACAATTTCTGAATACAATACTGATGCAAGAAACAAATTTATGTCTGTTGTCATACTGAGTGCTGATTCTGAGACTAGAACTGCCATAAAGGTAACAATAGCAATTACTTTTAAAGATGTATGAACCGATCAGTATACAATTTCATTACTAAAATTAATACATACAGTAACAGAAAACTAGAAAACTCTTGAGCCATGATTCCTAACATTTTTTTAAATGAACTGCTCTGTTTGACAGTGTCATTCTTGATGGATGGACACATGGATGTTCACCAACTTAATTTAGAATGTTGGCATGTATTTACTTATAAGCACTTAACATAAATTCCAGGTGTGGCTAATGGGAATATCGTTCAGGAAATAATGTTTTGCCGGTATTTGTTCATAGATCAAGGTTTTGTAATTTGAGATTTTGAATAAAACTTTTGTAATGACATCAAGATCAATATCAAATGACCTATTCAACGACCAAATAATTGTGAATTACTATGGTATTGACCCACCTATGCCAAATACACAATGCACAAAGACTGGGATTAATGTAGAATTTATTTCAGGAAGCAAAAATGCTCTGAAAAACCCACTGTCCTGCAGCACCAAGCAGCAGATAGACGAGTTCGAGGTTTACTGGTGACCACAGAGGAGGATTTAGCAGCTAAAGAGAAAGCTATTTTTCTCATGAGTTGGTGGAGACCAAATCAAGCTAGAAATTGAGTGACTACTGGACACAATTCGAAATGAATGCCAATATATTTCACCTTGTCTGTGTATAGGAAACATTTGCAATATCAACTTTATAAGCAAGGCAATGCAAATATAGCACCATGCATACACATGGCTTTACAGAAGCATAGAAATACAAAAAATAAAACACAAGAATGAATATTTAAGACCTAAAATGATTAATCCATGAAAGCTGTGGTAAATAATACTGTTTCAGGCCTGATTTAAATGAGTAGACCGTTTCAGCAGACCTCAGGGATTTGGAAAGTTTGTCCCATGGATGAGGTGCATAATAACTGAATGCTGCTTCACCTTGTTTGGTTTTTGGTTCTGGTAACATACAGTGAACCTGTTCCTGATGATATGAGGGGTCTTTACGCTTTCTATGGAACCAACAGGTCTTGGATATAGTTTGGTCCAAGACCATCCATTGCCTTATAAAACAAGAGCAAGATTTTGAAGTCTATCCTTTGACTCACAGGAAGCCAGTGAAATTATTTGAGAACTATTGTAATATGGTTCAGTTTCCTGGTCTTAGTAAGGACTCTGGCAGCAGCAGTTGCCTGATTGATTTTTGGTTGAGACCTGTAAAGACACCAGTACAATAATCTAACTTACTGAAATTGAAAGTATGGACAAGCTTTTCTGTGTCTTACTTGGACAGAAAGCCCTTGATTCTGGCAATGTTCTTCAGGTAGTGATAGGTAGACTTAGTGATAGTTTTCAGATGGTTGTTAAAATTCAGAGTCAATAATTACTCCAAGATGTCTGGCTTGATTTGTAGTTTTCAATGACATGGAGTCATGGTGAGCCCTGATCTTTGACCTCTCCTCTTTGGGGCCAAAGACACTCACTTCTGTCTTGTCTGCTTTGAGCAGGAGAAAATTGTGGCACATCCACTCATTAATGTGATGAATACACTTGCTCAGTGAAAGTAGGCAATTGTAGTTGGATTGAATAGTCAGTGTGATGACACTGAAACATATAGTTGTGTGTCATCTGCATAGTTATCTGTAGGGCAGCATGTAGATATTGAACAAAAGTGGTCTAAGAATGGACTCTTGAGGAACTCCACATTTGTGTTTTATTTACTCTGACTCATGATTACCAGTTGAGACAAAGTACTTCCTTCCTTGTAGGTATGATTTGAACCAATTTAGCACAGTGTCAGTAGGTCCTATCCACTTTTCTGTCGAGCTCTAAATTGTGATTGACTGTGTTAAATGCTGCAGTGCGGTCTAATAAATCCAAGACAGACATTTTAGATGCATAATTTTTCAGATATATGTCATTTCAGATTTTAATAAGTGTGGTCTCAGAGCTGTAGTGCGGTCTAAACCCAGACTGAAATTGATTGATCAGATTGTTTTGAATCAAGTGTGAATTTTTTTTTTTAAACAACCCTCTCAGTAATCTCAGAAATGGAAGGTTTGAATATGCCAGTGTCAGTGTTTACAGCTTGTTCCATTGGCCCCAAGTTGCCAAAAAACAATCAATAATGCTAACTATTACTTTAAGCATCAATTAACTATTAATAACAGCCTGTATTGATCTAGCCAACCTTAATGCACCAGTGGGTTTTTGTGGTTGAAGTATTATAGATTTTGTCTCATGAATGCACTCAACTACATTGTAAATGCACAGGACTGTGGTAATATGACTTTTTAGGGGCTATGTATTTCACATTGCTCTCAGCTCCAATAAGTTGCACACAGGCTTCTACGCTTGATTCTAGTTGTTGCACAAGGCTGGGAAGAGGCATTTATTTGGATTAATTTTGGGGGGGTAAGAGATGAAAGAGAAGAGAGATGAAGTGTTGACATTACGTTGTGTATTAAAAGAGTCTGATACTCAGATACACTACAGTTAATACAGCAACTGAACATGACCAAAAGAAAAAAGAAAAAGAAAACTAAACCTGTGAAAGCACATATTGTCAGATTGTATAACCCAAAGGCATCATAACACAGCTGGAAACACACATGCTTTGAATGTTGTACAGTAAGTGCAGAGAAATATTATTGCTAACAATAATTTCATTAGTTAGGCATTTAAATGTCAATACCTACTTCTGACCTCTGGGGGGTGCAACAAAACACCTTGCAGCCCAGCTACAATCACCATGACAGGTGAAGGTCAGAGCTACACTGATTGGTTTGGTGACATCTCCTCTGAAAAACTGAAAAATCCCACTTGAGGATGTTGTTTTCTACCTGCAATGTAAAGAAAACAATCTTCTACATTAGATCTGATCGTTAATCTAATTAGTCCAATTACATATTTTACTGCTGGTTGAGTTTGCTGTAAATAACATTAGTAGCATTCTGTGTCTTAGTGGTTTTAGTTTATGTGTCTCATGTTTCAGAAGCCTAGCAGCACTCACCGAGTCCAAAACCATTCCTGCCATCCAGCACCAGCAACACCTAAATAATGCTCCCACACTGACAGTTCAAACAAACACAAGCCATTAAGGCTAATGTAATTGTGGTTTTGCTGTGTGGCTGCTGAGCCACCCCGTCCTCCCCTTCATTATGTAGGTGGTGATGGATGTTGATCGATTCCACAGATAACCCGAGCTATTTCCAGACAGAGGAGATTAGAAGGATTACCGCAGTCGAGGGTGAGAAAACCACTCACCTTCCACGCCGGCTCTGTGAACCGTGCTGTCTGAATGTGCCTGCTGTTGTTGACAGAAAGTCATTCTGCCTTCAAAGCCATTAGAAGCCCTCAAAGCCAACACTGGCGTGTTCTGCAGACTTGCAATGAATCTACACAAATTTAGTGATTGGTCTTTGGCATAAAGCAAACTGTGTCTCTGCCAACCTCGAAAAAAATGACCCAATTAAAAGTTGCACTCTGGACAGTTGTTTTACTGTTTGTGATGCCACAATGCAGACAAATCCGATGCAATGCAAACACTGTATCCAGGTAGAATCTGCTGTTTCAACACTAAGGTGAACTGTGTTTCTGGTATATTTTGCCTAAGTAGAAGTGAACAGCACTTTCTAACAGGGGACTTGATGCCCTGTTGTGTTTCCTGTAAACACAAGCTGCTTCTATCTGAGTCGTGTCCTTTTTTGAATTTAGTGGTTAGTGTATAGAGCATCACAGCATGCCACGCTTCTCCGCTGCTTGCATCTGGGAACTATTTTCAATGTTATGCGTCTGGGTGTCGTGCCAAAATTTCACTCCGGGTCAGCCCCATTTTGCATGATGAAAAATAAATGTCTGTGTCACAGCTTTGACGGTTAATCCAAGATGACTGCATTTGTACAATATAGCACCACTTAAATCTTTGAAACCAAGTTTTTTTTTAATTAAATGAATCTAATTAGTTAGAAAGTGCAATCGATAAAAGCCTCTGATAAATTGATGTGTATTTCAAGCAAATGAAAAGACGACATTTTTACTGCCTTTCTTTGCAGGCATCAAACCTGAGGTCTTCATATACTGTTCCATAACATCTGCAGCCGCTGTGCTTCACTTCGTCCTTGCAATAATTTACATTCTGCTAGTGTTTGTAATTTAAAGTCATTCTGCAGCAGATTCCAACAACAGAAATAAGAAAGAGGAGAAAAATTAAAGGGACTGAAGTCAGTCAATAAATGTTTGACATGACTTTATTTCATGGATGCAGCTGCACTAACAAGATGATAGAAAATCAAAAATGGTATAATGACATTACAAATTTAATACTACATGTTTTCTCATTCAAACAATGAGAATGAGTTCAGGAGGAAGAACACAAATGAAGCGTCAGACTGTGGTTGTTATTGACGTTGCTGCGCTGCTGCTGACGTCACCCGACACGGATCTTGAAAGATTGTCAAGGTTCTTTATGTGTACACACACCATCAGATGATCCGTTTGGATTTCAAAATAAGAACATGACTTCCTTTTTGGAAAATGGTATTATAGACTGGGTTACAGGGTATAAACATTGTATCAAGTGCCTAATTCAGTAGTATTTTTATTATGATAATATATGCTTATGATTATATATATTATATATAATAATATATTATTATTATTATATATGAAGTGAAATGACTTGTGAGTGTGACTTAAACACTGTAAAATGGCCTTTCACTACGCTTGGACCTTGTCCAGTCTTACAAGATGGAAGGCGTCTGTTTAGAAACTTTACATGGGCTTGAAAAGTATGCATAAACTGAAATGAAAGTTTACTGAACATAAGTGCATTCAGTCCAGAGCAAAGTGTGCCGTTACGTTGCTTTGAAGTTGAAGTGGATGTGTGTACAGTAACATGGCAAACGTACTGTAAATACTGATCTGCACTATTTGGACACAGCCGCAGATTCAGCTCAGATTGATTTACTCACCGCATAGGTCATCTGTTTTATTAGTGTGTGTTTTGAAGTTCTTTCAGTGTACATAGAAATCAGCTGCCAGACACTAGACAGCTTGAAATAGTAGTCATTGCTAGTATCCAAATATAGTGAAGGGTCTGGTATCTTTCCTGAATGTTGTGATCCAAAAGTGTAAATGCATCATGAAAGCAGTTCATTACAAGGTGAACCTGTAGTGTCTCTTAATGTAATGGTAGAGATCATACATATGAAAGATATGAAGACAGACATACTATGTCATCTTGAAACCTACAACTACAAAATAACCATGAAACCTAATTTTCACTAGCAATTAGCATTATTTTAACCCTCAAAGGATCATCCAAGTTTTTCTACATTTTGTAGCAAGTTTAAGGATGATGTGTTTTACATAGATGCATGATCACAATTTTCAAAGCATATCAGAGATTTTTCAATGTGTTTTTCTGTTAAACTGCTTGGGATTATGGAAATTCACTAAACATGGCTGCTTTTATTGTTGTTGTTTTAATGTGTACTGCAGCTCATTACTACAAAAAGATAAGTAACACTGATAACAATAAAAGCAATCTTGATAATCATTGTGATCAATAATTTTCTAACCAAGGTTACAAATCCACAGGTTCATAATGTAAAAACATTAGAATCTGACTGATTCTCTATCTGTCTATGAAAACAGAGAATGGTTGTGCTTGCAGTTTGTTTTTAATGCTGTTATCTTGAGATCACAAGTTAATTATTTTGTTATCTCAAGATAGCAAAGCTCATTTTCTTGTGATAATGTGGCCAATTTTTCTTGTTATCTGCAGAAAACAAAAGGATAATTATGGAGAATTTGAAAATTAGTGTCTGGTTCATTTGAGTTACGTCGTTTGAGCACTCTTCTTTTACGGCGGCCAGAGATGAGAGGTTGACCATCTCCCATCTCTCTGCTTGAGCCGGCAGCTGCTCAAATAAAGCCTATTATGATGGCAGAGGTAAAGGCATTATTAAAGCTATCCCATATGCCATGAGATTTGCGAGCCCATCCCACTGTACATAGTGACTTCCACAGCATTTCCACATAGCCTACAGACACCTGTTGACTGTGACCTTGGACTTTTATCAAATAATTTATGGTACAGCTAATTCAGCAGGATGTCACGTGAACTCAAATGAAAATGGATCAGTCTGGTGCTTTGATCAATATTAGGATAAACATTTTAAGTAATAAGAGGACACAACCTTCAAGATAACAAAATTCTATATTCAAGTTTCTAATGCTATTATTAACTTGTGATCTCCAGATAACAGCTCTTTTTTTTTAATAAAAAATGCAAACATGACCATTCTCGACTTCCATAGGTATCACCTGATGTCAGTGGCAATGAACAATGAGAAAGCAGCAAAAAAAAGGTATGTTTGAGCAGGAGTATGCAGGCACATTATTGATTAGGCGCCTCTCCACTCCTTTTTATGAAATGGTCTACACTTCCTGTTTCCTAAGTGGGCACGGCCCCCAACAAGTGTTGGAAGCTTTGTAGTGTGGATACAGTACAAAATCAAAGTTTGTATCTTATTTTGCTGCACATTTTTATCTGCTAGCATAACATGCTTAATATTGTCATAGAGCATCCTTGGAAGCAATATCTGCGTTGCCAGATCTCATGACAGAGTGTCTTGCTAAGACAGAGACAGGTCTCGAGCAGGTGTTCCTTTTCTTCAAATGTTCATGTCTGAAAAGTGTAATTTGAGTGTCAGAATGTTTAGGACATAGGTGGCTTGTGAAAAAGGTGTCCAATATTTACTTTGCTGACTAAATGACAAAAGAATCTGGCATAGTCTGGGCTCACATTCACTTTTTCCATTGGAGTAAACAGACTCCAAGAGACCTGCTGCTCGTCTTCGAAAGGGGCAGCCATGTCACCCATGTGACACAGACACAGGAGGTTACACAAAAAATGTGACCTCTACTTCCTGAATCGTCTCTGCTGTTACATTGTTTTTCCACCAGAGAGCATTGACAAATTTTCTTTTAGGCACATTAACAGTTTGGTGGCAACATTTACTTGCTGGTCCATTGTTTAAATATCAGGTTTACACCTATTCACAACTACTAGATATTGGGGCTAGAGTCTATTGCTAATTAGCAAATATTAGCTCGAAGCACCAAGTTAGCACCCATGGTAAACATTACCTGTTTAAAATCAGCATGTTATCACTTTCATCGTGGGCATATTATGCTGGTGCTAACACTTATTAACATTTAGAGTCGGTAGCTTGGCTGTAAACTACTGGACTGTTCAACAGTGAAATGCTGCTGCTCAGTACTTCAATACTGATAAGATACCAGCCAATATCAACTTGACAGGTGTCCACCCAATTTATATAAAGTAAGGTAGACTAAGAAACACTTCTCAGTATTGCACAATACACACACCACACACAAAGTAAAACCTCCAAAATGGCCATAATTTGCATCTATCTAATGCAGTTTTAAAAACTACATGAGGTAGGATTTACTGCAAACAGTCAACGCTCCCTGTAAAACGCCGCAATGGTTTTATTTTGAAACTCCTCAGCGGAAGCACTTGTGAGCTCAGCTAGCTTGTCGGCTAGCCTGCGCACTGAGTCTCCTTGCTGCCGCTGGTCAGACGGTTCGGTGCACGGCTTTCTCCTCCATCACTTCCTTCTTCAGAGCAATGTGTTGTGGGGCAGGGAGGCGTGAGGAGCCCGGCTCTTCACCCCTTCACACTGCTCGGGGGCCATGGCGGAGCGGACGGTGAGCGGGGAGCAGCGGCCGGAGCTCAGCGGGTCCACGGCGGCTCAGCGGCGGACGGATCCACGTTACCTGCAGCGGCGCCACTGCTGTTACTGACGGCTGTGTACAATGTGACGCCTGTTAAAGTTTGACACACGTCTTCAGCTCCTGTCACTCATGGCCCGGACAACTTTCCACTAACTCGCAGTGTCCTGGTGTGGACAGGACCGTCGCGACGCACAGTTAGTGCTGCTTCTCTCAGGCGGATCTGGCGCCCCGTCCCGCAGCGGCTCTCTGAGCGCCTCTCTCACATTTCGCAGCCCGGCCACTGGAGGTCAACATGGGGGCAAAGCAGAGCAGCCCGACCGCTAACCCGGCCGCTAACGGGCGGACCAGAGCCTACTCCGGCTCGGACCTGCCGTCCAGCACGTCCAGCAGCAACGTGAGCCGGACTCACGCCGGGCCGGTGCGCTACCACGCGTACGGAGCGTCCGGAGGGTCCGGAGCCACGTCCAGCAGCGGCCAGCACCTCGGAGCCAGGGCCAGGTCCGTGGGGGGCTCCGGCGGCTCCGGGACCAGACCTCAGTCCGGCATCAACATTCCGAACAGCAGCGGAGCCTACAGCTCCCAGGAGTCCGGCGGCAGCAGCCCGGAGGAGGCGGCGGCGGCGGACAGGGAGCGCTCCGGAGGAGGACACGAAGGTCCCCGGCTGCTGATAGGATCACTCCCAGCACACCTCTCGCCTCATCTGTTCGGAGGTAAGAGGGCACGGCCCCTGTGTGCTGTTGACACACCGGTGCTCACAGCAGGGTCCGGAGGATCAGGGCCACAATGTACCATCAACTCGAGTTTGAATTCATTTTGAAAACACAAACATTTCATATAGTTATTAGAGTATCTGATAAAGAGCTGATGTCAAACCAGCAGACTGAGCACTGTGTTCAGAAACACAACTCTGCTGTGTTACTCAAATTGATGTAATCAGAAGATGGTGTCATGTGACAGCAGAAAAAAAATATCTCACAGCAATCTTTGTAACAGGCCACATCTGAAAACTCATGTGGTCATTGAATGGGAAAACCAAAACAAGAGCTAAGATTTTAGATTGCCAAGGTCATGACCCCCAGTCTACCCCAGCCCACATCAGAAACATTTGATGGACATGAACACTGAAGTGTATATAGTGTAAACAATATTTAACTTTTTTTGGGTTTGTTGTATTTATTCATTTAATATACATTTAATTACATTTTCCGTCAATTTTATTTCCCAGTGTCTGTTTTGATGACTGAGTCTGCATTGGCCAGGACGTACTGAAGTTTATTGATTGACCTTCTATTCAAGATATTGTGCGTTAGCTTTACAACGCTGTAAAATGTAAAATCCAACAGGTTGCCAAACCCTCAGATTGTCAGAGTTAATACTCAGGACATGACCTCGGTGTCCTCAGAGATACCTACAGCTCTCAGGCCAAGTCGTAGGGATGGATAATGTGGAAACTATTGGTCCATTCATTGATTAGGCAATCGGTTTGACAGCAGTTTTGATAGCTGATTATTTTTCTGTCAATTTGTAAAGAGAAGATGACAAACATTTTGCAGTTTTGGACAGGTTGCTGCTTTTCTCGTTTACACTGTATATTACTTAAGGCCTGGGGGGTTTGGACTGTGGTTGGACAAAACAAGCAACTTGAAGACATCTCTTTGGCTATGAGAACTTGAACAAACATCTCATCTCATGCAGGATATACATTTTAGCCAAAAGTTTAAAAAGTGTCAGTTATTTAAAGCAGAATATCATCAGATCAGAAAATACAAGCAGAGTTATGTTGACATAATGTACACAGACACAGTGTACACTGATGGAGATGCTGGCCAGTGAGTGAGTGTCTCCTGCTGCTTTTAATGGCATTCATGTGTGAGGATGATGACTCACATGTGCAAGCTGAGCCAAACATTGTTAAGATAAACAGTGTGAGACTCCTTGTGAACATCTTCTTGTCGGTTTCATCGATCAGCCGTGAATCTTATGATAGCTGAACCTTCACTTAATTCAGGTCCTAAAACTGATCACGTGACTCAATCAACTGCTTTGATGTCTTTACCAACTCGACCACACAGGTCAGTCACAGCCCTTCTTATCACACGATAAGGTTATCCAATCAGAGGGCAAGGCTATTTTTAGATGTCCAATCATCTCCAGTCAGTACTGCAGGTGAGGAGTGCCCCAGGTAGTCCTAAGATTCAGTTTTGAAATTAGTTTTTTGGGGGAGTTTTTGGCTGGTTGGTTCTCCTGTGCTTCGTAGTTTCTTGTTAAACGGACTCAAATGGTGGAAAACGTTTGCTGACAGAGCAAAGACAGAAACTCTATAAGAGTTAGAAGCATTTGAAGAAGACAAAAGGCTTGTTTGAGAGGAGTTTTGTCTCGCAGGAAGGTGGATGAGAGCAGGTGGTTGCAGCCGGGAGAAGTGACTAAAAGCTGCAGTCGTGTTGGACGGTTTCCAACAGAATAAAGAATATACAGGAAGCCATATTAAGAGTGATCGGATCCTGAGTGAATATAATGTTTTTTGTGATACCAATCAAAGTCAGCTGTTACTGAGTCACCAGTGATCACTGCTGAAATGATGTTTTGTGTAATATGGTAATAAAATGTCTGATACAGAATCAAAGAAAGTCAAAACATCGGAGAGGACTACAAGGCACTTATTTCCACCCCTGATTTATCAGACGTAATTAAACTGTCAGAGTTTAACATCAGTCTAAGAGAGAGCTCTTGTGTCCTACCTCATACCAACACTTTTCTTTCATAATACTTACAAGAGTGATATAGCAGTAACCTTCTATTATTCTATCAGAAATATTTGGAAAAGTTGCTGTGCCTGCTGTCTTCACACCAGCTTCCATCTCCACTTCTTCTATCTTGTAATTAGATGATTACAGGATGAGATTTTGAACCTCTTTGTACAGTTATCATCTTTCCATGTGTCTCTCCCTCTTTATCTAGCCCAAATAATCATACGTCATAATGACTATATAGACAGGGTTCTGAGACACCATCAGTGAGATGTGTGCTCACGAGGGGGTCAGAAAAGAAGCCAGAAGGACAAACAACATTTGAAATACAATTCAGTTTTATTTTGTGTCTTAATCTTTGTATTGATATTAATATTGAAATCTGTATTTACACTCTTCATTGTGAGTGAAGTTTTGCCTTTATGCACTGCAGCCGTCTAATATGAGCTTTTGCACTAATGTGACACATCCGGCTTATATCTAGTGTCTAGTTTTTAAAACTTAAACACAAGTGCTGTATACAAATATATGTTTATACAGTATTTTATGCAGCAAAATCTGACAGTAAACACTGAAAATGTCCAAAGTGGTCATGACGTCGATCCATATGCATTCTAGATTGTCTGTAAACAAGTTGTCTATAACACAGAGCCTTTTTTCTTATTATTTATTTTGTCATAGTACATTAAGGACTTCAAAATACAGCGGTAAGTTACTCATGTTAGTGTTGATGCAAGTGAGTGTATTTACTAAAACAAACACATCCATGCGCAGTACATACATACAAGGATGTGTAGTTTGTTAATGCGACTGTGAGTCAGCAGACAGGCACCGAATAATTAACACAACTTGTTAAGTTTCCTTCCTCTGTAATGGTGCATGGATGAATCAATAGTGTGCGCACACACACACACACACACACACACACACACACACACACACCACACACACACACACACACACACACACACACTGTCATGTTTCCTCCACGTCTGAGGACATTACATTGACTTACATTAATTTCCTGGAGACTTCCCCTAACACTAACTGCTACTTGCAACCTCAGCCCATATCTGAACCTTAACCCAAGTCTTCACCCAAAAACTGAATGAGTTACGTTATGAGGAGTTGTGTTTTGTCCCCAAAAGGAAGACGAATCACCACAATGTGAATGTGTAAACAGATTTATGTCCCCACAACATGAGTAATACACATCCACACACACACACACACACACACAGGCGTGCGTATCTGTGTCTGCAGGCTGTGTTAGCAGGTGGTGTGGTGTTCTCTCTGTTAATGGTGCTGGATCTTAATTTAAAGACTCATCCAGATTCAACAGCCTCAACAGTCTGATGAAAATACAGCAGAGCAGCATTGTGCCATTCAACCCAACAACTAAGCCAATGGTCAGTTTGTTCACTGGGGTGTGATGAACGCTGACGGAGCATGATGCCTGTGAGAAATATAGAGATTAAGTTTAAACTGCACCAAATCGATCCTACACAACGACCTGATGAATGGAATCACACAGCCTGTGCACTGTGTGTGTGTGTGCATGGTGTCGCAGTGGTTCACTTCATTTAAAGGGTTGATTCACTGTCTTCTCAAGAATGACATTCAAAATACAACATCTCTTTGCCAATTTCCTATTAATATGGATAATGCAAAGACCTTGAAAAAGACTGAGTGCTGGGTGTTGCATTTTATGTTGTGTGCTCAGATAGCCTCTTACACATATGATATATATGTGTTTTGTCGGCTCAGCCTCGCACTCTCCAACTCAAGTTCTTTCTGTTGTTTTCCTCCAGACTGTGACTATGAGTTGAAGCTAAGACTTCAGAAATATTGAAGCTTTTATTTATCATTAGTTTAAAAGAAGTGAAATTCAGATGTAGTCTACAAATAGTGAAATCTATCCTATGAAATACCCAATGTGAGTCAGATCAGTGTCAGTATTGATGAATGAACTCAGATGGATCAACAAATGAATCTCGGGGTCATTTATGTGAATATTATAAGTATATATTATGTATAGGGTTTAGATGTTGTGGTTGAGGGGTTTAGGGGTCCTCCCTCAAGATTATATTATATTATTATACTGAACTACTAATACTATACTATGCTTTTCACATAATTTTAGACAATTATTATAAAAAGATCACACAGGTTGTAGTTTTTTCATGTTACACTCAGAAATTAGCAAGAAAAAAGTGAAAAAGGATCTTACACATAAAGTAAGTGCTATGTCCATTTTTGCGAGTGATCACACTATGCCATAAATTATAATAATCACAAAATAACATTGGTTAGTCAAGGGCTTATAGTGAAGAGATTTGAAATTTGATTTGCTCTTCCTCCCAAAACCAGGGTGAAGCTACTGACAAGCGGTTGGGGTGGGTTTCTGTTTGGGTTTTATCTCTAGTTTATCCATACTCTTATTGGCCCAGGTCTTCATCAGTTATGTACAGATTATGTCCAGATTCCTTTTCATCACTAAGAATTGCTGTATATTTAAGTCCAAGTGTTATAATAGTAGAGCAAATCCTGATAATCCATCAAGATCATCTAGATATTTATATTAATATCTCTGTGAAAGTACACTGTGTCCTAGGTCTGCCAAGGGTCTCAGATGATCTCTGGATGTCTTCAAATCCTTGAATTAAACCTAATCATTCAATTAACAAATAGTTATGTGCTGCCTTTATTTCCTGGACAGGCAGTCTGTGTGCACAGGAAGATAATGTCACAGTCCACAGTCTATAACCATTACGTTTGAGTTGTTTGTTTCCGTCCCTGCTCGACTCTAAGCTGTAAGCTTAGGAAATGCTTTCCTGTTGTCAGTGTGTGATTTGAATGGATGCAGCTTGCTGTCATGGAGTCTGATAACAGTTTAGCAGCCTGGTTTTAAACTGGATACAGTTTTAAATTGCAGCAAACTTTTGATTTCATGCATGTGTTCATAGTGGACTGAGCCCAGGCGGATAAATAGGTTTTAAGGACTTTAGTTGCTGTTTCCCTGCAAAAAGTAATTATAGCTGGGTCAAAAGTTTAATAAATCAGTCTTAAATGTTGTAGAGAGGTGTAGATATCTCTAAAGTGTATTCTGTGCATTTCTCTCAAACAGTAGCAACCCCAGCTGCGGTATTCTTCTGTGATATGCATTTATTTGGCAACAAGCTGTTATCCATTCCATACAGCGCCTCCCATACATTTGTATGACTGCCAAAAGCCATGGATGAAAGCACAATGCGAGAGTCAGTCACACCTCTGCAGTGTTCGATTCGAGAGGCGGTTTCAGACATTGTTCAGCGAGCACTTCTGTTTAAAGGCATTGCACACCCACACAAGGGTTTTCAGTTGTGGCTCTGTCCAGGCTGAAGGTGACGTCACCAAAATCTGTATACTACTAGCAATAATAAAGATTTTGTCTTACAGTAACAGGTGCAACAAAACACAATTTGTACATGCTCACATGTCCTGAGACGAGGACTAGCAAAATCTGGCAAAATGGTTTAAATCATCTGGTTGGGTTTGCCATGCCTGTACAGGGCCTCTATGCTACGCTGCTCCATCGACAGGTAGCGTTCCACACCAGTAGGTATCATGTTAAACTCAAGCGGCAACCTCCGGCGCTGAAAAATGAAGCCAATGCGGAAGTGCAAAAAAGCTGCACTTCCTCGAATAACCACTAGAGCAGGCCGCAGAAGGGAGTCAATTACATTTGAGCCCCATGTTAAAATGTCCGATTTTACCACAGAAAAAAACACATTTACAGCCTGGTTCAAAACATGGCTCTAGTCTCAGAAGCTGTTTTTCTACTCCATGACAACTCTGGGGGGGGGGGGCGAATTTTTTTCTAAGGCGTTCGTTTAAAATATACAGCATACATCATTATGCACAATTCATAGCTGTCAATCTAAGTGGCGCCACTTTGATTGACAACTAGCCACTGACGGTCTAAAGGGCGTCACCCCGGCTAATTCTAGTCACTGAGTTTGGGAAAGAGATCGTCGTGGGGTTAGCCGGCTAGCAATGATATTTAGCATTTAACCTAGCTGGTTAGCCGTAGCTAGTTTGATCATTTCGAATAAAGCAGCTTTTTTCAGCCAATAGCGTTCATTCAGCCGGCCCATAGGACCCGCCTCAGCTCCGCCCTCGCTCCACCTCACCTCTCCACCTCTTTGTCCATATTTGGAGTAACCGGAGGTAGGCTACCAAGATGGCTGCGCACTTCGATTTGCTTCATTTTTGCTCTTCAGAAACCTATGGGTGACGTCACG
>JBBMOC010000294.1:12075-32978 GCA_037975185.1 Centropyge bicolor
CCAACTCCCCCTCATCCTACCCTGTCCCCCCCGCCACCCCCCAACCCTCCCCTCTGTCTCTCGCCCAGTTCATTGTACCAAAGGAGATTTTCTCCATTGAGGCCCAGTCTCTTAGGTAACCCCAGCGCTGCATGAAATGAGGAGAGGAAGAGAGCGAGAGACAGGGAATGAGAGAAAGAGAGAGAGAGAGAGAGGGCGGGGAAATTGAGAGAGAGAGAGAGAGAGGGCGAAGGAAATGTAAAGGAGGAGGGAGGGGAGGGCCGGACAGAAAGGGTTGAAGAAGGAGAGGGAGAAGGACGCAGGATCAGAGGAAGCAGAGGCAGGGAGGGTGAAAGATGGAGAAGTAGGACAAGTGCGTCCAGACGTCGACAGCGATGCAGCTAAAACTCGACCCAGAACTGAGGGAGGAAGAAGGAGAGGCGAGGATGTCTGTCGCACATGTAAGGATGACTCCTCTGTGGCTGAGAGGGACTTCATCACGTGCTTTTTGCTGTAATTCTTGATCCAGATTTCAGGCCTCAAAGGGTCCAAATACTGGGCACTACTGCACTTTGGTCTTTTTCTTATCTTTTTGCTTTGAGGTTATTAACTGATGTAAATTGAGCTATTACACCCATTTTTTTCACTTTTCAACAGGACCAGTCTTTTTGAATCGGGGTCCAGTAGCCTGTGGTAGCAGAACCTAAAGAGAAGTGCAAACCAGATCAGTTTAGGCCTGTAGGCCTCCTGTAAGACCAGCAGGAGGTGAACAGGGATCTGCTCCGGAGTTTGTCAGGAAAACTGAGCACACTGTTTTATTTGGAAATAGATAACGTAGAAGACATGTTGTAATACAGGTATTAATCAGGGAGAGCAAACTTTATGGCAAAGTTTTCTCTATTAGTGGAAAAAGTTTCATCATGTCTTATTGACAGAAAGTATTTAGTAAAGGATAGTTGCTGATTATTAGAATATAAACACATGCTTGTGTTTCAGGATTAAAATAACATTTAATGGCTTTTCTTCTTTTCACTTTTTAAACCATGTGGTGGATTTTTCTGGCTCTGTGACTCAAGTGTGAACTTTGTTCTGAACAGAGACTTTAACTGGAAGGAAAGGACTCTCTGAAACGCTGCCATCCTTTGTGGCCATGCTGCTCTGCACCTCAATGGTGGGCACACAGCACATGGGGTTCCCATGAATAGGCCAGGCCTCACCAAAGACCACATCATTTGGTTAAAGACGGGCTCCCACAGAAAGAGAAAACACCTCACAGAGCGAATCAGATAAAGATAAAATGTTGCGTACGGCAAATCAGATTAGGGCGAGTCAGGCCTTTCCTTTTTCGTTTTCAGGTTTTTCCCCCCCTCCACCCTCCTGCCTCCACCTCAGTTAAATTTACTACCGCTGCTGCTCATGCATCTCATAATAATGCGCTCTACTGCTGCGCTGAGTTATCATCTCAGGCTTTTGTCTTCTTTGATCCGTGTGACCGTTGGGGGACCCACTTCTTCTTTTGTGGAGGGTCACATCGCCGGCTCCTTTTGGACGGGCCTGCCCCCGGGTGGTGACCCCTTCGTTCATCATGGTGTCACCCACACAGAGGAAAAGCATGAGTTAGAGCTTTCTCCCTCTCTCTGTTCTCCTCTTCCTTTCTCCTCGCCTTCCCGCTCATTCCTCTGTTCTAGGCTGACCATCATTTCCTTCTTGTCCGTCCATAGGTGCTGACCTGAGGCAAGCTGGGGGTCAAACACTGTTATAAAACTGAGCTTCATCAAATGGAGGAAGTAATGTTTGGATGGACTCGCACCATTCGCTCTCTGATGTTAGTGAGCTGAAGCTGAATTAACTTCACCAGCCGGCGAACCAGCCCATCCACCTGACCCTCCAAGTGTGCGTGAGTATGTGAACCCACACGGCCGAGAGAAGGATGGGGGTCCGGAGCTGATTGTCCAAACGCAATTCTTGCGTCTGCCTTTGTGAAACCAGGAGTTGTGGATGGACATCACGCCCCTGACCTCTGAAAATCAGCGAGGGAGCGACCACCAGGGACGGGATAAACCTCCGTGGCTTTGTGGGTGGATGAGCGAGAGACACTGAAAGACAAACAGAGTGAAGGAGAGAGAGGGGGAGATATTGAATAAGGGAGAGTGTGTGTTTATGTAAATGTAAAGCCTGAAAGAACCTCTCTTGACATTTTTGGAGGTCAGCTCAACTTTTTTCCCAACAAATCCAGAGTAGTTTCAATTTGGGCCTGTAAAGGTTTTCAGCTTTCACTTGTAACAGAAGAGCAAGATGTAAAATGAACAGTCGTCTCTGTTCTTCAGGTCAGCTCAGACGGGCAGTAAAAAGCTGAGGGAAATGCTTCTCTTACAGTCCAGTTATGGTTTACAAGACAGGCTGGTGTATAATTAATATCATCATTGGTCTGAAAAGTAATGGCACCAAACAGAGACAGCAGGTGGACAGAAGCCAAATGGGAAGTGAGGAGGAAGTTAATTAATTTATTTGGCAATTCACACAACACAAACTGCTCAATATTTCAAAGCAAATCTTTGTTTTTCCCAAAATCCAAAAAAGTATTTTAAAGTTTCCCTTTCACGCTAATAAGATAAGATATTTCTCTATTAGTCCTACAATGGGGAAATTTGTTAAATGTTTGTGTAATGTAAAAATGCAACTTTTGAAACTGACATGGAACAAATAACCAAACGGCCAATGCCATTTATTTTTGACATTTTTGTAGATCTGTCTGTCTCAGGTGCAGAGCCTAATGCTCGTACAAACCTGGCACTGCAGATCAGGGGTGTCCCATTTTGGAAAGGGGGTTAGACTCTGTCTGTGGAGCAGAATGGGCTGAATAGCTCTCACCATGTTAAGTAGAGTTGAATGTGTCCGGTTCGCACTTCAGCACCGGTGTCTAGAGAGGGCCTTGCTAAATTTGCACTGGAAAGGGTGAGAGTGACAGAAAAGGAGAGTGAATGTGGAGAAGGAGGTGTGTGTGTGTGTGTGTGTGTGTGTGTGTGTGTGTGTACTTACCCTCTCTGTGTTTGCCCCTGTGAATTTGCCTCTGTGTGTTTTTTCCTGTGTTTGACAAAGTTCAGGGGCCAGACTTGGAGAAAGAAAAGGGAAAATGAGAGAAAGTAAAGGATTTGAATGAGGCGGTGAGAGAGGGAGTGAGACTGTGAGCGGGATGAAAAAGAAGGCAAAGATCTGACAGAGAGCGAGGACGGAGAGGAGGACAGGGGGACATTTTTGGAGGGAAAAGAAGACCAGGCTCCTTGAAATTTGTGTGGCGAAATAGTCCGCTGCTTCACAGCACGAGTGGCGTAAATTGGTGATATTTATAGATTGAAGCTGCAGGAAGCGACAACTCAGTCTGGGAAATACGTATAGAGAAAGAGAAAGAGCGAGGGAGGGAGAGAGCGGGAGAGACAGGGTGGGAGGGAGATCAAGAGCGAGGCTGCATTAATATGCTAATGGCCTGAGTGAATGCACAACAGGCCCACTGACCAGGCTAATCACTGGTGGACACACACTGAGGCTAATCCCTCACACAGCACTCACACACACGCAGACACACATGCACATACAGTGCAGGTTAAAATATTTGGACAGTGACACATTTGCATTGCTTTGTCTCTGTATTCCAGCACATTGGATTTGAAACCAAACACTGAGTTTGAGGTTAAAGGCCTCACTTTCAGGTTTCATTTGCAGGTGTTTATGTCCATTGTGGGTGATCAGTTATGAGTCATAGCCCCTTTTTTATATAGATCCCAAGCTTTACACAATGCAGCAGCAAAATTAAACTAATCATAAAAAGTAAACAAAGATTTTTAGGGTCTGTTGCTTGCAGACTGGCTGCAGGAACTGACTGCAAAGGACAGCAATATTAAGTACTTACTTTAAGTTCATGCACCAGTTTAGATTATTTTGTTCACTCAAGGTTTAAGGGGAAAGGGAGAAGAGAAGGTCAGTTGAAAAACATGTAGTTTGATGTGGAGGCAAAGTACATTATGATCAGGAGCACAGAGAAAAAAAATATAGAGAAAGGTGTCACAGCACAACCACTGAAATGAAGCTAATACAGGCTGTGACATGTTATATAATGTGTGTGTGTGTGTGTGTGTGTGTGTGTGTGTGTGTGTGTGTGTGTGTGTGTGTGTGTGTGTGGTCATTAATATTGTTATTGTCATTATCATTGTCATATTACAGGCAAAAATGAGGCAGAACTCAAGTAATAAAAATAAACTTTCAAAGCCAGTTTTGGTGTTTTGGATTGTCAAAGTAATGACTGAGTGGAGTCTTGAAAAGTTTACATTTACTTAGTATTGTATTGTTTCATTTTCACCCAAGTCATCAAATGAGTCTACATGATTAAAAATACACTCATGCAGTTTAGTTGTAGTTTTAGTTTAACCAACATTCACTTGTCAGCTTTTATGCAAGTAGGGTCTGTTCATCAACCTGTCAACCAACTTCAACATTAATGTAAATCTAACAAAATAATAATAAAAGTGAATATGATGTATTAGCCGTCTGCTTGATTTTTTCACTCTGTAGTGAAGTAAATGAACAGTTGGTGTCTGGATTGCAACAAGTGTGTACACAAAAGTTTAAAAAAGAAAGTAGTTGGTAGAACGTAAAGTTAAATATCTTTAAGCAGGTTGCTTACATGGAAAAGTGCATTTATTCTAAAAAAGAAATATGTATCAGAATTCCAGAAAAATGAGGGGCCATGAGTTTTTGGTGTAATGCCACTTTAGTCCTCTTGAGGGTGACAAAGCATCACGAAACCTGCTGGAGTTTTTCAACCACAGAAGATGGAAAGAGACAAAATGTTCAAAAGACTTTCCCCCCCTAATTTCCAATTTTAAACAAGCAAAATTGTGAAAATTGTAAACATAGAAACATATTTTGAACCCTCATTGAAAATATCTCCAGACTAAAGAAAATGCCATCAATGTGCAAGAGACGCAGATGGGGGTTATCAGCGTCACCAGTTTGCTCCAAATACTTGTTTTTTCCTAATGATCGAGTTATTAGCAACTATCCTCACAGTTAATTAATCAAGACTTGATGCACAGTTAAATCAGTCCCTGTGCAATAACCCCATAATACTAAACATTCAAAAAATAATAATAATAAAGAAAAAAAAAATATTGTACCTACAAATTACATTTTAACATGTCCATGTCCTCACCATTGTTGTCCAATGTAAATCAAGCACAATGTACATCAGAACTGTACATCATCTACTTCATGTATTCAAAGTAATCTATTACAACCCCAATTCCAGAAATGTTGTGTCTTATGAGTCTTTCCAGGATGAACCTTTCATACCCAATCATGATCCTCTCGCCTGTTACCAATGAACCTGTTTACCTGTGGAAGGATCCAAACAGGTGTTTTTGGATCAGTCCACAACTTTCACAGTCTGTTGTTGCTCCTGTCCCAACTTGTCTGAAACATGTTGGCGTCGTCAAATTCAGAGTCTTTACAATAATCAATGAAGCTGTTGAGGTCAAATATTAAATATATCGTCTATGTGCCGTTTTAATTGGAGTATATGTCAAAAAAAAAAATATCAGCAAATTCTCATCTGTTGTATGTTTGTTTTACACAGCGTCCCAAATTTTTTGGACTCAGGATTGTACATTAATAATTCATCATCTACTGCAGCACTCTGAACTCTCCACCATATTGTATTTGTGTTTACAATTTTTAGAAACAGTTTGACTTCAATGTTGTTGTTCATTGTTGCTTTAATGTATATTTATATATGTGTCTATATTTCTCACCTACTTGTATGTACATAATAAATCTGTGTTCAGCTTTGTTGTCCTAGTTTTAGCTGTATGTCTATTTCTATCCTCCTGAAAATTTCTCTTGGATCTGTCTGTAACACTTAGAGCAACAAAGAACTCAGTGACAAATTGCTTGTATGTGTCTTGGCCAATAAAGATGATTGTGATTTTGCAGGCATCCATACATCAGTCTGCCTCCTGCAAGTGTTGATAGAATATTTGCATAACTGATGTGAAAACAGAAGATGAGGAGATGACATGCACAGGATTGCAGCCCTGGTTTGTTTTCCACGCGCCAGTGCCCGACAGTAACCTCTGCAGCTGACATCCTGAGCTGAACTTGTCTTGACCTCTTGACCTCCTGCACTGGATGTGTCTCCCTCACTCAGTGACATGTGAGGAGCAACATGACCCACGACCCTCCTGCTGCCCTCACCGGTCCGCCTGCAGCGCCTTACTGTGATTCTGAGCCGATGTTCAGCTGTAAGGGAGCACTAAGCCAAATCCTCCACCATCATCATGTTTTCATCCTTGCAGGGGGAGGGAGGGTTGACTACGAGGCAAAGTGGGGGGAGAAACAGACACACACGGGGCCTAGTCGCCACATCTTTCATGCGAAGAAGCTGTGCCGCTAAACCGTCAGTAATTCATATTTATTTGCATTGAATATATATTTAAAACACGTTGCTAGATTGTAATGGGGGGAACGAGACAGAGGTGGAACAGCAAGTACTAAACTGGTTTGGTCTTGTTCGCTAGCTCTCCTGCGATGCACTCGGGCTAACTAGCTTGCTAGCTAGGCGAGGTGGCTAACTCGTTAGCTAACATAGCGCTTAGCATGTTTTGCCAACTAAAAGCCAAAGATAGCTTCAGTTCCACAAAATATGGCATGGAATACCCGTTTGCTGTAAACATGATGCTGATATATGAGATAAGAATTTAATTTATATTCAAGGAGAGCAGCTAACAGACGCCTCTTAGCTTTACGGTAGCTCAGACATTTTTAGTGTTAGCTAGTAACGATGGCTAGTTTACGAGCTATTCTGTAGCTAACGGTAGCAAGAACAGTGGTTTGTTGTTATTTGAGCTTTGTATATATGTGCAGGAATGGGACACCTGCGTTGAACCAAGATGACAAAGTCAGTGTTTGGTATTATGATATTATTTCTTGTGTATTAATTAGCGTAGTGTCTTTGCCCTGTACTGTATGAGGACGAGACAGGTTTGGCATCAGCTGAGCAGCAAAGTCCTGCTGTAATGTTACATCAAATCCCAAAAAAATGTATCAGACACACAAATATTTCTGTTAACAAACACATTCAGCTCATACCCTTGAAACGGGCGAGTGATAATCGTTTTGTTTTACATTTTCATGGGCAGCATCTGTGCCTCACTGTTGTCTCATGCGGAGCTGTTTCTCGTGTTGGAATTTCAGACCCGTTTTTGGTTTCCCAAAACAACTCGGGCCCGGGCCTCAGTCCGCGGTCTAGAGTTTGATAGCGGGCCGTTCGAGACGCAAGCACGTCGGTGTGTCGCTGCCAGCCAGCCCCTCTGCCCCAGCCACCATCATGGGAGACAGTAGAGGTGAGAAAATATCTGCACTGAATTTGCAAGCATGTCGAGCAAACACTGCATCTGTAAACTAATGTTGATGTTAGCTACAACTTTGCACATTATGTATTTGTCATTAATGCTAAATTCAGTCCTATGTAATAGCCTGATACTTTCTCAAATTATGAATATTGAAGCTTGTGAAAACACATTTGTTACAGCTGACTAATAAACTCCTGTCCTTCAGCCAGCAATCATTTGAACGAAGTCTGGGTCAGTGATTTAAAATTACCACCCCACAATTTCTCTAAAGCAGAGGGCATTTTAACATAATACTGATTTTTTTTTTTTTAATGCATTTACTAGGTTTCTGATCAATGTCTCTTCTCAGCATGACAGGTGCATTGAAATATATAGTGTATGCTATAATAGATTTAAATTGATGTACCATTAAAAACACAAACTCTTTGTAAAATGATCAACGCCTGAATTTTTTATTTTTATTAAAACACATTTTAATCTTCCTGTTTTTTACTGTGACTGTCTTAATGACATTTGTTACCAAAACGCTGGTGTGCTAAGGAAAGTATGGCATTCACTGTTG
This sequence comes from Centropyge bicolor, assembly GCA_037975185.1. Taxonomy (NCBI): domain Eukaryota; kingdom Metazoa; phylum Chordata; class Actinopteri; family Pomacanthidae; genus Centropyge; species Centropyge bicolor. Next base: position 20,020 of record JBBMOC010000294.1, read on the forward strand.
GGCCTGGTGTTTACTTTACCTTTACAACACCTTATAGAAAGATGAGAATAATGTATCAACAGTACTCCAGTTGGCTCTGAACCTTTATTCCTACTGCAGGAAAGCTGGTGTGGGAATAAGCTTGTTCAACCAAACAGGATTTTCCAAACGTCTCGCCTTGTGTCTTGAATTCAGTATTCCTCACGATATAAATGACAGAGGTGGAGTTGTACCAGAATGAGAAACTAATTAACTAACTAAGGAGAAAAGACATGTTCACAGTGTTTAAAGGAAAGACTCTTTGCATTTGTTGAGTTGTATTCACTTTGTAGTGTGAGCACTGGCCTCCATTTGCCACAGTAAGTGATTTGTGTGAGCATATGATTGGTTTATTTCTTTCCAGTGTGTGTGTGGCAAGAAAAATAGATTAGATCAAACGACAACCAAGTACACAGCCTGAAGCAGTGAAAATGCAGCACACAGCCAGCTGCAGAAGAAAGTGCCAATTAAATACAACCACAGCATAAACAAAAATAAATAAATAAAACAACTGGCATCATAAAATTCTCAAGGACTGAATAGATGATGGAGGACTGGTAAATCAGCACTATCTCCCCTTGTGAGATTTGCTGTGAATTCCCAGCACAAGGGGAAAAACATAGTAAAAACAGTCTGTTATTTCATGCTTCAATAAATCTGTAGCAAACAGGGACCAAAATTCCACCAGATTCAGATCACAGAGCCAACAAAGGATCCCAGAAAAACAACATTAAGAAACATTAATTTCATCCTCGCGCACCAGTCATGTAGAGTTAATGCACATGCCAGGTAAACCTCGTCTCAGGGACTGTGTGAAAAATGATCATAGGAAATAACTGCTCAACCTAACTTGCCCTTAATTGTCGAGTGCAGTGTCATTAGTCACCAAGCTCAGGGACGTTAACAGCAAAGCAGTTTGCTTTACATTGTGCAATGAGCTGTGTTTAGCAAAAGCATGTTCATTTACCTCATTAGAGGTTCAAATCAAGACTGCAGTACATTTGAGTTGTCAGTAATTCCTGGCATGCCATTTTTGTTGTTTTCATGTAAACCACATTAAAATTAGTGCAAACCAGCAGCATTTGATTGACGTCACAGGAAATAGACCCCATGACACCAGATGGGCCTAATAACCAACAATCCCTCATGTTAAAAATAAAACACAGTTGCAAAAAGAATAGGAAAAACAGCAAGGCTGCTCAGTAATGGAAATTGTTGTTCAACTGATAGACCAATATATTTATAAATTATTGGTTGTGTGTCAGCTTTAATCTGCCAAGCCCATTCTCATTATTTGTACGGCTGACCCACCATATTTGTGTTTGAGTGTGAGAATAAATAAAAGTGATCCCATTTTCAGATACCTGTATCACCTCTATTAATTAGCTTAGCCTTTTTTGTATCTTTATTGCACCATTGCTATCCTCTTGCCGTCTTTTATCAGATTCCCGCAGCCCAGACAGTTCGTCTGTGTCCTCCCCTCCATCGGGCCAACGCTCACCGCCGCTGGTCCCCTCAGCCGCAGCTTCCATGACCTCCCTGCCTCCCATCACCACCACTGGGGTCAACAGCCCCATCAGTAGCATCGGCTCCCCCTTTTCCGTCATCAGCTCTTCTCTGGGCTCACCGTGCCTGCCTGGCACACCGTCAGTGGGCTACGGCCCCATCAGCAGTCCACAGGTAAGATGTTGTACTTAGAGTATATTCCTGTTCTATCGTGGGTCAGATTGTTTTTGTGTTTCAGTACATTTTCAAGATTCAGCCAATGAGTGGGATTTAAAGTGTTATTGAGATTTCTCTTAATTTTAAATTTACTTTGACCATTGAGCACACATACAGTTCAAGAGCACCTAATGTCAGTTGCAGTGGAAAGTAGAAATTAACACATTAAAAGATATTTGGCCATAATTTTTATGAAAATGCAAATACAAAAAGTAACATATTTTTGACAGTTTCTAAGATTGTCTCGATTGTTGACAACCAAAGTGACATTTTATCCAACTCCCATGAAAATAAAATAAAATATCAAATAGATCACACACAAATCATACCGTATGTTTATATTAAAACTGATTTAAATTAAAAAGATTGTCGTTTGTCATTCATCACAGAATTGTTGACTTAAAGGCTGTCATTGTCAAGTCTTTTTTTTACAATGTGGCCATAAGAATTTAGCATCAGATCTGTGTTTTGCGACCCCTCTCCTTTCTCTGTTACCCTTGATTTTTATATGCCAGATGCCTTAAGTTTTGTTCTTCAGACCTTATCGTCTCTGATCTGACCAGTTTCTCAGAGAGTGATATAGGAGAACAGACAGGGTTTAGAAAGAGGGAGTAAAAACAAGGCTGTACACTTGACTCTCACTTTGTCCTTATGTTTATTGTGTGGCTCTTGTGACAATGTCAATCCTTTACAGTCTTAGACAAGTAGAAGGAGAATAATGAAATTAATGTAAAACCCCTTGTCATCATCGTGTTCACCTTCTCCTCTGTCCTCTCAGATCAACTCAACAGTGTCCATGTCAGGGCTCCATGCAGTGAGCAGCTCCGATGATGTGAAACCTCCGTTGGGCTTGAAGCAGCTGTCGTCCCACAGCCCGGGGCCGATGCTTTCCCAGAAACGCCTTTGTTCCATCTGTGGAGACAGATCCTCTGGTGACAAGACACCTTCAATATAACTCTTAATTTTTCTACTTTACATTTAAATTTTGGCCAAGCAATGTTAACAATTCAGAGGCCATGAGATCTTTCAAAGTGTCTTACGTCTGTGGCTTTTTTCCTTCCTCCTTCCCACACCCTCCAGGTAAGCACTACGGCGTCTACAGCTGTGAAGGCTGTAAAGGCTTCTTCAAGCGGACAGTGCGCAAAGACCTGACCTACACCTGTCGGGACAACAAAGACTGCATGGTGGATAAGAGACAGAGGAACCGCTGCCAGTACTGCCGCTACCAGAAGTGCCTGGCCATGGGCATGAAGAGGGAAGGTGAGCAAGCAAGGAAACTTCAGCACATCCTGTACATGGCTGGTTCTCTGCCCCTTCTGCTCATGACCCCTTTTTCACAATTTCTCAGTTCGAGGTTTAAATGCACAAAATGCATTTACACACAGATGATTATTTCATGTTGTTTTAAAAGACCATTTTAGTTAATAAATTGTTGGAAGATGACTCTTTATCTTAGAGAAAACTCTAACAAAAAATTCTTAGCTTGTTACTCTTGTAAGACTCATCAGTGATGATATTGATTGATTGGCTAATTTCTGCATTTCCAGAGCTGGAAGAAATTGGTCTCATTGAAAGGTGGCGTATTTGGTGTGTTGGACTGAGTCTACTAATAAAGAGCCCACTACTCATATTTACCTTTATTTACTTTTGACTGACAAGCTCCTGCAAACACACTGGCTGTTTCCCAGCTTCACAGCTGCCTCTTTCAAACTCAACACTTCAATACTGGACATGTCATTAAGGGGCTCCCTTTCCAAAGACCCCTCCAGATGCGTTTGATAAATGACAGCGTTCTTTTCCCCAAAACTCCAGGACACAACTAGTGCACACTTTGCGACCCTCTGTGCTCTATAATCCATCGAACATCAGTCAGTTTTACAGAACCTAAAAGGTATTTCACTGCCCCTTTGCACTTTTTAAAGAATCTTTTTGCTGTTGATTAGTAACAAAAATTTTCATGATGAACTCTTCATTTCTTCTGTAATGAGTCAGTGTAGAAAAAAAATAAACCATGAAAGTCCAATAGGGTTAAATACTCTTTGTAGGCGCTGTGTAATGGTATGTTAAGACAATTGTTGTAAACTGTCAGGTAATGTCATGTTTACCAGGTGTCAGGTGACCATCTGTCACCGGTAAATGCAGCCGATCCTATCACTGTCACGGAATTGACCAATCCATTATTCCAGAGTATATCTTTGCTATATTAGTGACAGTGATAGTGCTGATGAACTGGTAAACCTCCTTAAAACCATAATATACGCAAAGGGCTTTAAATTAAAAAGGAAACAAGCTCAACTCCTACTGATCTGTGTGCTGCGGCGTACAAGTGTCTTTAACTCTGAAAATCACATTAGATCCATTTTAAGCCAGTCAGTCTGAGATTATCTGCTGCTAAGTCTCTTGGAGTTGAGCAGTGTCACAGCTAACTGTTCTACATACGTTCTCATAGTAGATTATTAGATTAGGACTGATTTCCCCAGCACATTATGATGCTACTTTTATCATAGTTTGATTGTCACTCAGTTGATGTAAGCTGCCGAGGTGTGTGGTCACAGTAGTCATAGAGTATTAAGTCAATGCAGATGAAAGGGATATCCATGACTTTTCACATCAGATACTTTCTACGTAATCTGCCCCAAATTTTGAATCCTGAGCCCGATTTAAATTAGAAGTCTTTCTTAATCTATAATTCTTAGTACATGCATCACAGAATAATAGTGTCAGTGTTGATATTTTTCCTGTGCATTTTCACCAAGAGACCTTCAGTAATATTTGTACCATAGGGGATAGAAAGAACGAGTAGAGAGTGGTAGAGAGGGAGATGGGGTGGGTAAGCCTTGTAAACACTAACCCCCTTTCCCCCTCTCTTCCTCTTTTTGTTTCTTCTCGTTCTCTCTCTCCCCCCCTCCCTCCTTCTGTAGTGGCCAAGATGAACGACAGATGTAAGGAGAAGAGGGAGGGAGGGGTGTGTGTATGTGTCTGTATGAGTGAGCGAGGAGCAGAGAGATATTACATTGCATATCTATGAGTAGGAGCTAGTTTAAAATGTTTTTCCATAGTTTGCTGCCAGTGCTCAGAGGTGGACCAGTGCCAGCCTTGAATCACTTCCCCATGTTTTTTTAACCTTTATAGATCCAGGCAAAGTTTGCTGAGTAAGCACACTCCTTTTAATCATCATCCTACTTGACTGTAAAGTTACTTGTTTATTCCCACCTGGAAGCTGCCCAGTAAGGTCACAGTTCGTACAGTCAGCACTTCTAATTCTGCTCAGGAGCATTAAATTCCTTGTTTAAGGATAATTTGATCCAAGTAGTAGAGGAAGGATAGTTGTTCATTGAATTTCCCACGCAGATTTGTCAAGCCAGTCTTGGCCTCCAAAGTGTCAACTTTCAGTCACAAATCCACTTTTCAAAGTTTGAGACAGTCACAGTGACCAATGCAGATCTATGGTGTTTTTCAGAACTCTTGATTTTGCTTGACATTAAGTGCATATACTCACATTCAAGCTTTAAGCTATTTCTAGTTAATCTTGTCAGACAATGATCAATATTTAATTAATCATCAAAAGAATATAAAATACTTGTTCTTTCTTGAGAAAGACTTTGTTTAAACCATTGCTCCACACTCTTTTTGCAGCGCATCTCGAGAAAATTGAAAGTAATGCCAACCCTGATAATTTCTGCTCCTGCTCGAATTCTGATTGCGACTACTCGACAAATGGTGAAACAATTAAAAAAAAAAAAAAAACACATAACAAATGATTTTACAAACCTTTCTGGAAATTGCATTTTGATGGGACTGTTGGTTGCTGTTTGTACGTATTTGGACATTGTCATTCTCTGATGTGGGACACAACTGCTGGTGTGGATGCTTTAGGGTGTTTTACATTCATATTTTAACAATGTAGGACTCTTGTCTACATGTCCACAATTTTAGGACAAATGAAGCAAGTGAAGTAAACGTACAATCAAAGCAACCAAGTTTGTAGAACCTAATGATGGGATGATCTTGTGTCTGCTGATGTCTGTGGAAGGGAGACTTCTGACAAACTCTTCAATATGATGATTCTAATAATTGGTTCAAGAAAACCCACACAGAATCCAATTCAGGTTTCTTGCCAAGTAGGTTTTCACGTATGAGGACTTTGGTATTCATCCATACATTGTTACATGACAGCTTCTTTAGAACGTCAGGAAGAGGGAATTGCAGTGTGATTCTACAGTTGTTTTCACTGGATTTACATACACTTAAATGTACCTTATCGCTGTTGCCTTTCTGCAGTAACATGATTTCTTGAACGTCAATGAGAAACCTAGTTCCCTTAATCTGAGTAAGGGATAAAGAGGAATCATTTTACAACAGATAAAAATATATTTCCTGACATTGAACAATTGAACCTAAAAAAAATGCTACCTGAATGTCTCTTTAAACAAACAATTAGTTAATAACAACAATAGTAATAATTTATGTTCTTTATGTCTTATGTGGTCCATTTCTGCTTTGATTGAGGGCCTGAAAGAAGTATGAAAGACAGTATGAAAGACTTTGAACTTATCATGAACTGTACATATCTGTGCCTCTTTTCTTTCCCACTGTTTTGCACATTTTCCACATTTATTTATCTCGCTCTTTTATCTTTCCCCATTCTTTTGCTTCTGTCTTTTTTTAATGCCCACGTCTTTCCACATCAATCTCTCTCCCTCATTTCTCTTCTTCATTGTCCACACATTTTCTGTTCATCCATTCTGTTCACTGGTGCCACATGTGTTTGTCTTTTTTTTTTCTGCTATCTTACATTCTCTTTCTTTTGTTGTGTTCTTCTTGTCGTCCTTAATTATGTCTTGTGTTCTCAACCATTGCCTGCCTGCCCAAAACCTTTGCTTCTCTATCTTTGTCCATTCCTTTGCTCTTCCACCTTTCCTGCCTCTCTGTCCTGTCATATTGACCTCCTTTCACCCGCTCTTCCCTCCCACATTTTCTCCTTTCTGCTCTTCCTACTTGTTCTCCCTTCCTTCCCTGTCTTGTCCTTCATTGTTTTCTTCTGTGCTCCCTTCTGTCCACCCCGATCCCCTGTCCTGCAGCTGTCCAAGAGGAGCGGCAGAGAAACAAGGAACGAGAGGGCGAGGTGGAGTCAACTAGTGCGGTGAACGAGGAGATGCCAGTGGAGAAGATTTTGGAAGCGGAGATGGCTGTAGAGCAGAAGACAGAGCTTCATGCAGATGGAAGCTCAGGCGGCAGCTCTGTGAGTAGTCCGTATGGTGCTGTGTTCAAAATTATTACCACATTAAGTTTGAGATGCAAATATTGAACATATGAGATTTGTTTGTTGAGTTTATGCAAATATATAACTGAGCTTATATTAGTCAAGGACTTCTGATTTAATTTAACAACAGGCTGCTGGTATGAATAATACAGTGTCTCTTTGTCAAGTTATTTGATGAAATATTTACCAATAATCGTCTAAATCTGCTCTCTTCAGCCCAATGACCCCGTCACCAACATCTGTCAGGCAGCAGACAAGCAGCTCTTCACCCTGGTGGAGTGGGCCAAGAGAATCCCTCACTTCTCTGAGCTGCCCCTGGACGACCAGGTCATCCTGCTACGTGCAGGTAAGTTCTCAGTCTGACTCGAGAAGGTTTAGTGAATCAGTACCCATTCAACTTCTCAACTAGCATTGCCTCGTACAGCTGTGGAAACTGAGAGTTGCTTTAGAGGATTTGATCTATACACGTGTTCTAAGTAGTTATGTGTTTTTGCTCTGCTGGCAGAGCGTAGTACTTAATTATTACAAAATAATGAGAACAGGTGTTTAATGAGAGATCTTCAATTTGATACATTTGGATGAGAAACATTCAGTCATATCAGGTATTAAGAAGCCAAAAACAGTAGAATATTTAGACACCTTGTTTTTATTGAGACACCAACTCCAACACCAACAGGCTGGAATGAACTCCTGATTGCATCGTTCTCCCATCGCTCCATCTCGGTGAAGGACGGGATTTTACTGGCCACCGGCCTGCATGTCCACAGGAACAGTGCTCACAGTGCAGGTGTTGGGGCTATCTTTGACAGGTAATACACAGATGCATATATGCACAAACAGTAACACTGTGACAGACATACCACATTAGTGATTTCCCCAAGCATTCAGAAATTTGGGTGGCTGACCCAACTGAAGAGGACTGCCACCATTATACATCACTGTGTTCTCTGGGGAGTTTTAGCATTATGTGATTTAAGTGCTTTTTCAGAGGCCTTTCAATTCCAATTTGAAATCCAAACTACATAGGATCCCTGCTTAGAATAGATCAGCTTTTACACGGTATTAGGACCTCCTACTCTTAGCCTCAAATAGACTGACCCTGATAAGCCAGGTAAAATCCACAGTCCCCTCTTGACTTCATCTGGTAAAGCCACATCTGTCCTGAAAGCTAGATGAAGGAAGTACACTTGTCTTTATTTATCCACATGGACCTTTGTGGATTCACATGTTTTTTGCAATCTGAACACACATATTATTCAGTGTAGCTGGATTAGTGACCAGGGTAACTGTTTAGGATCCTGTGTCTTCATCTTTGATTGGCTGCAGCTGCCGTGTTCTGCGTTGGCTGTGATTGGCTGAGAGACTTTGCTTCTTTAGTACTGCCTGTAGGGTGACAGAGCATGCCGGGGAGGCTGGTGACTAATGCTTACCCATAGACATGTATGTGCACACACATGCACACACGCTCAGTGGCATAGTACCTATTGCAGCATTTGATAGCGTGATAATGGCTGGCTAATGGATATACTAACATGTGAATATATAATAGGAATGTCCTTTAAAATACTTGATGTAGGCGTATGTTAATGTAATAGTTTACATCCCATTATTGTGCATAAGGTTCGAGAGGCCATGGGTAATATATTTTGGTGTTTAAAAATCTTTCCTGCTGACTACGGAATAATTGTTTTCTGCTGTCATTTTTATGCAAAACCCTTTGTTGTCTTGTGACCACAATATAATTACACTCTTCACATAAACAAGATTTATATACATTCTGTCATCTGTAAGTAGCAGACATAAGGCAATCACTAACAGTTTTTATATCTAATAAGACCATACACATTATGAAATACTTTAGCTGTGACACACACACACACAGTAAAATCACAGAATCATGAATGTGCCATATGTATTTTCTATAAGCTATAATATGGATGGTGGCCACTGGTACACTTACAGTCCAGAGTCGTTTTCATCTAAGATGAGCTTGTTACATTGAGATCCCAAAATACTTCCAGAATTCCATGATCACTAGAATATAGAACATAAACATAACTACAGCCATGACCTCTCTAACCTTCTGCATTATTACATCAGCCATCAATTGTTAATTCAACTTTGAAATTTCCTGTTTTTGATTATAACATTTTTTTGATGTAAAAAAAAATGTTATTTGAGTAAGAGAACACTTCTTATACTGTGATAACTGCTCGTTCATGTCATAATGGGATGCTATTGCATTATCTAGGGATATACTACATAACCAGGTTTTAATATATTTTTTGCTGCTTCGAGTGAGACTTTCTCTCTGTTGACTACATTACCTGAAAAACCTCAAAATCAAAATCACCCAACCACATCACAACGTGTCAATTCACTGTTAATTACACAGTAATTACATTGTTATAAAGGGTTAGTTTTGCCTGGAAATCCAGTCAGGTTTAAAGCTAACCAGGCTCATGTCAAATGGCTCAATGATTTTCCTCTAATACTAATTAATTGTCTCATAGAACTGCTCCTTTCCAGCAGCAGGCTTTTGTTTCAGCTTTGCACCAGCATCTGTTCGGAGGATGTAAATAATGAAATGTCAGAATGTAATTTATTGGTCACGCATTACTTCGGGTGCACTTCTTGCTAGGTTGGCCCTGAAGGGTAAAACACAACAACCGCAGCTTTTGCAGAAAACACAACAACACAACAGAAAAACATGACATTTCACTGCACAGTTTGACAAAAGACAAAACACAAAATCTCAGAAAAGTCAACATTTTAGAAACTGGAAGGAGTGGGTACCTACTATTTTGACTTCCGTATCAGACTGATATCTCTCTTCTCTACCCAACTACCCTCAAATCCATGAGCCAAAGAAGTGTGACAACCTGTACCAGGTGTAACATAGAAAAAGAAAGATTCTCTTGTTATTTGAGTGACACTGGTCATTCAACCACTAACAAGAATGACAAAGATAGTAGGTACCTCTCTTTTCAGATTTCATGTGTTTTCTGAAATTTTGAGTTTTTGATTTGTTGATCTATGAGTTGATTTCTGTTTTTCCGTTTTGTTGCTTTGTTTTTTGTTGTTAACTAATGTTAAGGTTGTTCATTTGTTTTCTTAAGATCTCATATTTTGCACTTTCAGCCTCTATTTTTTTTCACACAATAGGGTCAGTTCTGTGAAACCTGCTTAAAGTCCAACTGAAATCACATTTAGTCATCCTGTTTGTGCTTTTTAAATGCATTGTTAATACTTTTGTTTAATATTAAATAGAAGAAAAATGTTATTTGTTTGCTGGAGGGGCCTGTCAGTGTCTGTATCTGATGGACAGCAGCTGATAGGCTTTCGATGTCACACCATAGGGAACAAGAGACACAATAAACACAATTGCAGCCTTGTAGCCTACATGTCACGAGCATTGTGTCGCTGAAGAGTAATAACATTTAACAGCATTTAAGCAGACTGCAGCGACATTTATAGTACAGTTACTTGGTGTTTAATGTGCAGCCGCTGAGTGGCTAATTGGCCATACAAACTGACATCTGCTCTGCCTCTGATAGAACACTGACACAACAGCTTCATGCAGGATTTGATCTGCTGTATTCAAATGAGGTCCCCCAGATGCATACTTAAATGGTATTAAATCAAATTAATCCATAACAATTGGGCGTCATCATGAAGCCAAAAATATGTGTTTATTTCCTCTCCTTTTGTTTTGGCAGAGATCACAGTGCAGGTGATTTACTGAGCAGATATTTATGTATCCTGTAGCCAGACCAAACATAAATATGATTTAAATTCAGTTGGACTTCAGTTCACCTATTAAAGGTTGAGGGTTAATAGTTTTCCACTTGTGAACAGGTTCATGTGTACTAATGGTTTTCTGCTGTTATGCATTTGGCTCATAAGATTTATCATAACCTCCTTTCTGCTTATTTTAATACATGTGAATATCATGAGTTTTTGGGTGCAGGTTCAAGATTTGAGTGCTGACACAAAAAAAATCCTAATCCATCTTATTTTACAACAGTTTTAAATGTATCATAAAGTAGTTTGTAAATCATATGTAATCACTGACCATGTGCGGCTGAAGGGCTCAGAAAACAGACAGAATTCTGTAATAACAATGTAACTGTGTAATGACATTGTAATAACACATTGTGATTGAATACACAGGGCGCACAATGCCGAGGTTGGGGCCATATTTGACAGGTAATTACGCCACTACACAAACACTTTTCTTAAACCCCTCCTCTTGAGATAGCATTAAAAAAAACAACCAAAGCTAAAAGGTTGATGCTTTTAGGCTTTAACGCAGCTTCGCGGAAGCCAGCCGGTTTTTGCTACAAGATGCTATTCTGAACAACATCCACTGAAATCATTTGACCCGATCGCTCAATGAACTAAAAGGGTGCGGTTTAGATGATGACGACAGAAGCGGCGCGCTCCATCTTTTGCCCACTGCCAGACCATAAAGAGCTAATCAGAATGTGTGGGCTGGCTTTGTGAAGCTAGCATTCCCAGAATATTAATAGTGAGACGCTGTAGTATGACAAACTCCTGTGTTGCTCCTGCTCAGGACACTCATGTCCACAGTCAGCACAGTTTGGTTGTAGATGCCTTAAGTTATTGTTGAGGCTCATGGAGGTGTTGTTGGCTCTCAGTGGAACTCCCTCTGTGATGGGAAGTTCCCACTTTATAACATTAGTGACATACACAGTGGGTGTGTGCAAGAATCACTCCGACTTTCCTTCACTCACTCAACTGAATATAAATAAATCATTTTTCGTTGTGCTGGATGTGTATAAACATTGATTTGGCAATGGAACTGTATTAATGGACTCGGGTGGTGTCTGTTAAAATCAGTCCACGTCATTTAAAGCAGATGTCCATGTCTGATGATGGTGTAGGAAATAAACTGTCCCTAATGGCCATCACTTCTTTCCACTCACCCCCTGGTCTGCATAGTCCTCTCCTCTTTCATCCGAGTCACATTCCTGGCAGCAGAGCAGAAGTAGTTATAAAAGATGCACTTCATCACGCCCTCGCTCTGGTCCTCTCTTAATTCTTGCATCAACACATCTCAAGTGAAACGACTTACTGGAAATGCATGTGGATACAGTAGTAGCAGTTTTAAAATGGTAGATTTTTACCAAACCCATGGCCCACCCTTAAACGAGCCATTTTGGTGTCTTCATTCATTTCTCCAAGTTAAAACATTCTAAAATATAAGTGTGTGTTAGTGTGTGTAAAATATGTGTTCAGTCCCTGCTCCCTGACTGGCAGATGTTCTTACCTCCTTGGAGTCATCAGTTGAGGGCAAGACAAAAAGTGGAAGCTAGACTGTGTAGAGAAAGTGAAAATCTGAAATTAGGGGGTAACCTACAAAGTCTCCAGCCACGGTAGATTCAAAAATTGGCAATCACGTTTACAACAACTTTCACACATTTGCACAGCTGCACAAGCAGCCACTGAATCATGAAGTAGGAACAATCAAAAACCAGAATCAGCCGCAGCCAGAACTTTCCACAATTTGGTGGCAGCACTTTGCCACTCTGGCCAGTTTTAACTAGTGTTTTTTCTCCCCCCTCTGCAGAACCAGCAGTTCAGCCATGCACAAGTAGTTTTTGGACATAAAGTCATGACACTGAGAAGAAACCATAAATAACAGTATGATTATTGAGTCTGGTTGCTCTCTGTTGTTCTTACTCTTATTCCCTCCCTTTCTTCCTCTTGTTTTTATTACTTTCCCGCTCTCTTTTTTCTTATCTTCTTTTTCTCCCACTCTTTTCCATGCTCCTTCTTTCTTTCCTAATCTGGCATTGTCCTCCTGTCTCCTACTTTACTGCATATCTCCTCTACTTTCCTCTCCTCTCCTCTCCTTTCCTTTCCTTTCCTTTCCTTTCCTTTCCTTTCCTTTCCTTTCCTCTCCTCTCCTCTCCTCTCCTCTCCTCTCCTA
>JBBMOC010000294.1:33342-108846 GCA_037975185.1 Centropyge bicolor
TCCTCTTCTCTCCTCTCCTCTCCTCTCTGCAGGGTTTTGACAGAGCTTGTAAGCAAGATGAGAGACATGCAAATGGACAAGACAGAGCTGGGCTGCCTTCGAGCCATCATTCTCTTCAACCCAGGTACCCAGACAGGTGGAAGGTTAAACATCATGTGGAAAATGTTGTTAGGGATACCTAATGAAAGTGGACGAATTCGTGTCTGGAAATTTGAGGGATTTTCAAATCAGGTAAAAAATGTGTTTCATTCCTATATAGCGATAATGGAAATGTTGTCTGTTTTCCCCTTAAGATGCCAAGGGTTTGTCCAACCCCAGTGAGGTGGAGCTCCTGAGGGAGAGGGTGTACGCATCTCTCGAGGCTTACTGCAAACAGAAATACCCCGATCAGCAGGGCAGGTGGGCTGTAACACACAGACATACTGAAAAGTTGGCTGTGACGGGTGGCACAGCTGCTCAGACATATTAACACAGGTGATACTCAGATCAGTAGATTTAACATGTCACAACAGTACAGAGCACCATGCACAAATCTACCTCTGGGAACCTCAAATTTAAAGCAAAACACACACAGCAGACATGCAGAAATAAAGGCCTGTTCACACTCATAATATGAATGAGAAATATGTGGACAGCTTTTGAGACTTTGTTGACACACCATCAAGCATAGATTCAGCTTTACACTGTAAGAAATTAGTGAATATTGTGATTTTTCCCAACCTGCTTGACTCCACAACCTGGTGTAATTATTTCTCCGCTAGTAAGTTACATTTCTTCATTTCCCAGAATGCCCTCTGACAACAATTTGAAGAATTCGATTTTCTCATTATTCTGGCTTCATGCATTCTTATTATTAGTTTAAGTGATTGATAGATTTATGGTGATTTCTCACTCTGCTGTCCTTACTCATCTTTCCCTTTGTTGTCTAGGTTTGCAAAGCTCCTCCTCCGCCTCCCAGCGCTGCGCTCCATTGGTCTAAAGTGCCTGGAGCATCTGTTCTTCTTTAAACTGATTGGTGACACGCCCATCGATACCTTCCTGATGGAGATGCTAGAAGCGCCTCACCAGCTCACCTAGACGAGCCAGGTTCGGTCCAGTCAGGATCCGATGTACACCAGGATTACCACCCGTCACCCCATGTTGGGTCGTTGGCTCTTATCATTGGGCCTCACTTAACTGCAGCACCTGCTGGTTTTAATGTATCGGCTCTTTACTTGTACACACACACAAAAAACGCACACATATTCCCTGTCACCGGCTAATTATCTTCACACACGCACATGCAGATCTTAACTTACATACATGACTTGACATACAACATAACTAATACACAGATAATATGGCTCTGAATGAACAATATGCTAATACACACACATGCACAAATACACTCACACACACATTTTCACCATCTTTTCCCATATTCAGTTTCCACCGTAGGGGTTACGACTCAAGGAATATATCCCCTTTTTATCACACATATACAGTAAATGTCTTAATTTTAGTTAGCCTTCAGTTTTCACATCTTCATCTCACAGTGGGTTTTTGCTTATGCGTAACTGGTATACTTCCCCTGTTTTTACTTGGGTTACTTAGTTACACTGCTAGCTCCACCTCTGTATATTATATCCATCATTAGCCGGTTAGTTATTCATGTATGGTTTTAGCTTGAAATCAGGTGCGTAGCGTTTCAATCAACTGTCCACCATCAAACAAAGTCACTTCTTATTGGTCAGGAGGTGTCCTATAGTGGACAGGCAGACACACCCTCCCAGTGAGTTCATCCAATCTTGTAAACATTTAAATATTTTATGCTTTTTTGAATATTCATGCTGAAACTTGTTTGAGTTTCTATTTTGAAGTACTGTACTCATGAAATGAGAGCTTTTTCCAAGGCATTGAAATCCAGGAAAAGGGGGGTGGGAGCACTACCTCCCACCCTGATGCGCACAGTGGGCTTTGTAAGACAAGAAGAATGACTTGAATTTTTTTTTTTTGTTTCCTAGTTTTGATTTTATCCTTTTCTCTACTTTGGCAGTTGGTTGGCATTTTAAACAGCTTGAGGCTCACAGGAAGTACAGCTTCATGCGAGACAAAATCGTATTTGTTAGTCTTTTATCTCCCGTTCCCCCAAATCCTCCCCCTTGTTGGTGGCCATTTATGCACTTTTGTGAGTTGTAACTGTGTAAATGTTCCTGTTTCCTAGAAATGACCATCTATCCTGAGACACCTAAGATGATTGAAGGTACTATGTGTAGGGTTTTCTCATTATTGCATCATTGTCAAATCAGATGTGATGATTTGTTATAGAACTGTGCTCAATAATTGGCCACTTCCTGTACAGATAGATGATAACTAGGTTTGGGATTTAGCTCTAACCATCAGACGAATGGTTGAAAATGTTGGCTGGCATCAGGTATGTTAGTCTGTCCTAGCACCCAGACCAGCTGAAAGTCTATTACTCTTGATAGGTTGGTCTTTATTCCAAAAATCTTATTTGTATCAAGTGTCCACTGGCGAGAGAAAAAAGTATTTGCTGCCTTCTTTAAACAACTCTGCGTGTAATTGGTCAGCCTCTATCTAAGCTGTGTGTCCTACTGTTCAGTGAGACTATTGAGTAAAGACATAAGCGTGGCGTTTGACCCCTCTACCCAGCAGCTATCGAAGTGTCCTTGTACAAGATACTTGAGTGGTTTGAGACACGCTGCTTTTTACTGAAGATGCTGCACTCTGTCCCCTCTGTAAAAGGAGGTGTGAAAAGCTGAACTTTTGTGTGACAAAAAAAAACAGCAGAGATGAGAAATGTTAAGACCAGCTGAAATTATCTGACACCGGCGATAGTGCTACATTTAATTTCACCTGGTAGTCAATCAGTTTAAATATGGCTTATCTGCAATACTTTTGCAGCCCGCCGCTCATGAAATGGATCACTGGCTGTGGATATAGATTGGTAAACAATGCACCGGTGTTTGAATTACAAAGGACCTCTTTCGTGTCATGTTACTGTAATGCAATAATGAAATAAGTTAGTGCTATATAATGTAAATCCTACACCTACTACCTGCTGCTTTGGAAACTTTATTCATTGTGTATTGACTCGATGCTTGCCACTTTTGTACAGTAGATGTAAATAGGTAAAAAAAAAACAACAACAACGCAGGAGTCATGCAGAAAAGGCCTGTTCACACATGATGTGAATGTGAAATATGTGGCTCCAACAACAAACAAATTTCAAAGCTATATTTTTTTGCTGGTGAATCAACATTAGACTTGTAACGACATCACCATCAAATTGTTATTGAGCCCAGGGCCAAACCACACCTCACTGCTGCTTTTGCACCAACTTCTGCCAATGCTTCCTGTTGTTATTGGTAATTGATTGGCTGGATTTCATTGACAATGGCACTTGACATTTACTGTGATTGAAATTTGTGGGCAACTGAATCTGAGCATAGCAGTGAAAAGTCAAATGCAGCTACCACATGATCAGGAGATATTCAGTAAACTATGAATTAAACCGTCTATACGTGCTCGAAGATGAGCAGTACTGGGGTACACAGAAAGATTTATCACCATTTTTGTTAGTCAAGTATTTAAAAGAGTGTTGGCATTCTGAGGTATATTTAGCCTTCTTATTAGTCGCCACATTTGATAGAAATTACAAACGTACATTTTGCAGTATCACTCTACAGGGAAGAGGTACAGCTGTCCTCTACCAGGTGCTAAATAACTAACATGATCTTTTAGTTTTAAGACTTGCACATTTTCATCAATGCAAACACAGTATGCAAGTACACAGACAAATCAGAAAGCCATTCTCCACTCTTTGAACAGGTCTGCTCAAATTCACTTGATATCCCTCTTAGATTTGTTTTCTTTTTGTTGTTTTAAGACCCCTCACTTTGTCACAGACTCCCTGCTATGAAATATGAACACCAGCTAAGTGCTTGTACTTTTTGGCTGTGGCTGACGAGTCTTGTACTCTACCAGCCACAGCCAGTGTCTTTTGTAGTTTAGAGAGCAGTTAGGCTGGTGGAAGCAATGAAAGTAGCTGTTGAATTTTGGGGTCCACCAGCTACCAGAATGAGCAATGAGCTTCCTGCCCTGCAGATAGTCCAAATACTTCTTCTCAGAGAGGAATCCTGGCCTCCCCCATGTGATGTGGACTTGGAGGCTGGCAGTTAGTTGACCTGTAAGACAGGTGGTTTTGTTTAACATTGTCAGTAAGTTGGTCTAACCTTAAGAGTTTGGTGTTTCCGTTTTTCTCCATCCATGCATATGTACAGCCAAGCCAACAAAGTAATCTCCAGAGGTCCATTAATTTCCTACATGCAGAGAAAAGTCAGCCCCTCCTGCACAACTGCATCATCATTTTGATGTTTGTTTGCAAAGAAAGGAAGGTGGTGGCAAGCTTGTGATTTAGGTGACGAGCACCAACATCTGCTAGCATTCTTGTACTGTATATGCTGTGATATGGTCTCAGTGCTTTAGTGGCTCAAGTTGGCTCAGGTGAGCTAACACTACCGGTCCGGGTCCGGAACGAATTTTGTGGCCATCGGGCTTTGAGATCTTTGATATGGATTAGAGCTCAGCTTTCCTAAAACTGTTGGGCTGTGGAATGAAGTTTGTGAGTGCAACTCAAAATGAGTTTTTTTTCCCTCTTGTCCCTCAAAGTGTAGGCTGACTTAAGGATGTGTGCTTTTGTGAATAATCTCATCTTTTGTTAGGGTGACATCTCAGCAACTTTCTCTGCAGGATTTTACTTTTGGAGCTTCTTCTGTTCAATGTTGGAGCTTGCTGCTACTGCATCATGTTTATAGCCGGGGATGGGAATGAGTACACAATCAGTGAAGTGCTGGAGGATCCACAAGTTGACAGTAAGAAAAATAATACAGGTCACATACACAGCTGACTGAGCAAACACCAATCTTTGTCGCTGATTCATCAGAAAGTCAAAATATGCAACTTGTACATTCATATTGTGGTAACATTGTTCTAAACAGTTGTCATGCAATATGTGCATTGTGTTTTGAAATTTTGTAAAGCTTAGCCTGTTACACACGTTAATATTGATTGGCAGTGAAATATTTTTAGAATTCCCATCCCTCAATATAACACCATTGCATTTAAGTTTTGCTTTGCCATTTCAATATCTCTTTACATTTGCTATGAGCTTAGGTCATTTAGAGGATGATAAACAGATACAGTAAATATACAAATACAAAAAAAGGTATACAGTCAGTGCAGGTTCTGTATGCTAAGCCGCTTTAAGCTTTGCTGACCAGTCTGTTTAAGCAAGAGCTGGTGGTTGGGTATTTCAGTTTTTCTTAGCATTTGTTATGGGGTGTATGTGGCCACATGTGTATGCGTTTATGCACATGTGTATGGAATCTGTCTGCAGCTACGCCTTTTGGCTGGCAGATCCTATAGCTTTGGCTGTGATGTGCTGAGCACTGTTAAATTGATTTGTTGAGCAAAATAATGAAAGGATGCACAGAGGAAAAGGAACCAAGCTGGAGGGATGATGAACTGGCTTGTTGACCTGATGCTTTATCAGCACAAACCAGCCTCCTCCCTCCCTTCACTTCGCCCTGTCTCCACTGCTTTACTTTAAACCTAACAAATGCTTACTCACTCGCCCACGTGGGCTGAAAATTACTGGGCTTTGCATTGGAATGGACTTGTAAAATAAACCTATGATTCTTGGACTGTTTGAAAAGGATGTGAAGCTTTTCGTGGGACAAGCATTGGAGAGCTGTAAGGAAGGGATTCAGTGCCGTGTGTCCCTCTTTGCTTACTTTACTTGACGGCAGAGCAGCGACGATCTGCTGGATCGCACCGCACTGCCCACAAATGTTTGTCGTTGCAACCGTGTGCACTCAAGGCAGACGCATGCTGTGACCTTTTGACTGTGTAGCAGTATTGTTGTCGCCATCTTTGTTACATTTTGAAATTACTCGCTTTTTTGAGAATAAAGACATTGATTGAATATGCTTTTTTTGAAATGGATCGCAGGCTGTGACTGAAGAATTGATCATCGTATATAGATAAGATATCAGGACGGCATTTTTACCTATTGACACAGGCCCCCTGGAGCCAAGGCCCATCCCGTTATGATCAATGAGGCAGTGTGTGCTATGCAGCGTTGAAACCACCACCCTCACTGGTTTATTTATCACTGCCAAGCTGTTTGCGGATGTGGCCGTTTTAAATGCAGGGCCACTCAGTCCCCAGTGCTTGTTTTTCATGTATGTTGTGATTATTGTGCAGCGCACTAAGGAGTGTGCACTTACCTTGGCCTGTGTAGTGCAGACTAAAGAGGGGCCCTAATAGGAATGGAATGACAGCTCGTGTGGAGAGGGGAGGACTGGTCACTGGAGAGAGAATTAGACCAGTGTGTGGTCCCCTCTGGGTGCTCAAGCTGTGCATTGGTGCTTTTTATAGGGTCCCCCGGCCTGAACACGTCTGCTTTGGTTTCCAAGACACAGGGAAATGCATATATGAGTGAAATGCAAACAAGGAATGGTTTAACACGGCTAGCCTAGCCTAGCCCGGCCCTAGACCTGCTCTTCTACACTTGTATTTGGTTGGGTGTTTTCTGCAACCGGGTCCGCAGCTGGATGCTACCAGCAATAAAAACAAACCTTCAGAATCCATCTCAGATTATGAGGGAGAGACTGTGGCTTTGATCGTAGACACACAGCGCAAAGGCCACTACAATCCACAGGTCTGGTTTGCAGGAGACACCTCCGAGCTCCGGTTACATTGAATGAACTTGATGGGAGGGATCAACTGAATATGATTGCTCTCTTTAAAGAGGAGGCTGTTGTCGCTGTTTAAGATTTGAGGAGTTGTTGAAGGGTAGGTCAGAGATAGAAGGACTGGAGAAAGGAAGGGCAGGGACTTGGAGAACTCTGATCAGGTGTTCATTTTGTTGATCGAGAAGAAAACAGAAAACCTATTTTCCAGTAGATCTAGAATCTTCCTTAATTGTTTACTCTTCACCATGAAACATTCACACACTGTTTCTTTGTCTGGTTTCCTGTCTCCCTCTTCTCCAAGTATGCTCTTCATCTTTTGTTTATTACAAAGTATTAAACAAATACCAGAACTGTAAAATCAGAATGGAATCTGTCACTCTTATTTTTAATTTTTCTCTCTTTCTCTTGTGTCTGTTCTTCGTCCTGTTTGTATCCTATTCCATCGTACATGTGGAGCTGATTGACTATTGTGTGCTTTGGGGATTGAAAGAAGAAAAAAAATCTGAATAATTTTTTCAGTCATTAATTCTGAATCTTGTTTCTGTTTGTTGTATCATGTCCGAGTAAAGGTTTTAATACTGTATGTGAAGTGTTTTTCATTTATTAACATCTCAAACTCTGGAAAGCATTTTGTTATTACGTTTTTTCGTTGCTCCAAATGATGTCAAATATTGCAAGATGTAAATGAAAATTACCTTTAATTCTACTGCTTGTATGCTTTAGACATATTCTGTGGGTTGAAAATTACCAGAGTGCACTCATTTCCTTTAGGCTCCACATAAAACACCCACTCACTGTCCATGAAATGGAAAGTCCCAACTTGGCTCCCACTGAGTCCTGGAGAGATGATGGTACGCTCCTCAGTCCAGCAGGACCCCAGGGCCCCGGGTGACTGCTGGCACCGCACTCCCACCTTTCAACCTCTAGAGGGAGCACTGACCTTTTGTCCTATCCAAGTTTCATCAACTGCGGTCTCCTGTCACTCCACCTCTTCCCTCCTCCTCCTCGATTCGGGTTTGTGGGTGGTGAGATTGTCCTGTATTGCTTCCCTGCCTACTTTACCCACCTTGGCCAATAACAAAGCAGCAGAACTAAGATCAGAACATTTTTGTAGGTACATTTCTCTCTGCACTGGTGGCTCAATTCCCCCTGCCACATATTTACATGTTAAGAAGGATAGGAATGTGGCTGTGAGTTTGTTTCTGTGTGGCCGTGTAGTTCGAGGCTGCGCTCGCTCTCTCTGTTTCTCCATCTCTCCTCCCACCTCCTTCAGTCTGTCTCCTCCCTCATCTTTGACAGTCTGTCCAGCTCTTCGTTGTCTCGGCTGACTGTCAAGCTTCAGCTCACTGTTCAAGACATGAGATGATGTGCACATCTCCTATAACACCTTGAACCACTCTGTTATCTAAGTTCTATGTGCTCAATTATTTTCATTTATTTCATTTTTTAAGGCTGTCAGGCCACTTTTTATTGTTGTTAAATTCTTGTAACCCAGGAATTCTTGTAATCATCTAACAGCAGTTTTACAGAATTATGGCAGCATCTGTTGATGTGTTCATGCACATTGATAGTAATGCTAAATGCACACCCATGGGGTAGAGCAGCTTTGATTGTACAGTGGCATTTATTTTGTTTTAGACCACTAAAGTGGCAATTTACCTTTTCATACATCAACATTTCACCCTTTAAAATATCCCTGTATGGTTTTCCTAGATCCCGTTTTGGGGCAAACCAAGGTTGGAAGAAATGCAGACATAGCTGTAGTTACAGTATGTTTTTCCCTCTTTGGTTGGTGTGTGGTTGGCCTAGTTATAGATCTCCCATAGTCCTTTGGCCTGTGTGTTTTACTGAGCAGGCCAAATGGACTGAGTTTACAACTGGTCACGTTTGAGAGACATTTGACTAAACTCTCCATTACACCAGTGTAGAGAAGTGGTAAATAGGCTATAAAACATGGCTTGAATAAGTGGACTAAGTGAAATGAGATGGAGGCTAAGCATCACTTTCCATGTTACAGATGTCTGGGCCAAGTGTGCCACTGTGGAAGCTGCACCTGTAGAACCAGCAGCTGCCAGCAGAGGGAGCAGGCACAATGAGTTTTCTGTTCCAAGACCGTGAAGCGCATAGCAGCCATGTCAGCAGCAGCATCATATTTAGAGAAGACCCCATAACCTCTCAACTTGAAGTGGTAGACAGTAAGTTGTCTATTTTGATTCAGGAATATAGTTGATGAGTTAAATATTTTATAATATCAGTGCAGAAAGTTTTATTTTCCCTTTGACTGAACACAGAACTAAATGCAATGATGTGATGTTCAGAATGTAATGTGTTTTAGGGCCATCTTTGAACTATAATCTGTCATTCTTAACCTTTCTCAGGCCCTTGAGTATCTTCCCAGCTTCCTACCCCCTCTCCATCTTTCTTTTCCTGCCTCATTTCCTCTCCTCATCACAGTCTTATCTCACCTTGTATTTCCCACTTCTCCTTCTCCTTCTGTCCTCATCTCTCTCATTCGGACTCCCTCCATCCTGTCAGTCAATCTCTTTCTCAGTGTCCTACCTGCCCTGCTCTCTCCCCAGACTCTTCCTGGCTCTAAATCTTGCTCTCTCCCCCCCTCCCTGGTTCTCACCCCACTCCCTCCCCCCTGACTGCTGCAGAAAGACACCTTTATATCGAGGTTCGAATTCCTCTTAATTTCTGCTCCACAAATGTCGATTTTCACCAGGTGAATGTTATTGCTGTGCACCGAATGACCAAGCCGCATTTGAAGTGACTTGCCAACAGCGCTTTGGTGGATCCTGTGTGGTAGAAATACCCCACACATCGCATTCATTCACACAAACACATGAGGAAGACAGAGCTTTATTGAGCTACTCTCTTGACAGGGCAAATGGCAAACAGCAGGGCAAGATGTCAGGTGTGTTTGCTCGCTATTATTTTCTGATCTCTTAGGTAGACCTGCAGTAACATAAATACCATAATCCTCCCTCTGAACTCCAGAGTTGCATAATCTGCCTTGATTGTGCAAAAGAGAACTATCATTGATTCTTACACGTGAACTCGCTTCAAAGCACAACTTAAATTTTGCCATTTTTGCCCTTTGTTTTGACTGTTTAAGAAACAAATGCTGATAAATTTGAAAGTCATTTTTTCTACTTTATTGCCTCTTATGCTACATCTACATTTTTCAGCCAGCAAAAACATATGTATCATACTCTATAATGTCCAATTACATATATAGCAAGTATAACAATCAGTAAAGTATTTTGCTTTAATTTGTACCAAAAAAAGGTAAAAACTAAATGAAAGATGCAGGTACCTTAAAAATTCAGCCAGGCAGTTTAGTGAAAAAACATTTAGCTTGCTGATTAAAACCATCCACTGTTGGCAGCTCAAAGTGTTTATAGCGATAAATTAAAGACAACATTTCCATGTTTACTTGCATGTCGGATCAAAGTGTCATGTCTTTTGGGTGACAGTGAATAGTGGAAACCGCTATTAGTGTGGAACCTCGGCCAATTTTTCATAAACTTTATATCCAGTCAGGTCTCAATGTTTTATTTATCTTTTTTATGGCATAAAAATGCTAACTGCCTGCTACATTTACAGCTTGTTGCCTCTGTAAGGTCCAGACTGTTGGGATGGAAGAAACTTGGAATGACTAGTGACAACATTTAGCAAAGCCAAATTACTGGTCAGCCGCGGTCCCCGTGTTCTTTCAGCTGTAATCATATGCTAGGTTTTGGGTATACACAGACCAAATCTGAGCCAGGGTACACTTAGATGAGTGAGAGCGCCTCCTGACTCGAGCTAAATCTGGGTGAAACTGAGAAAGAGTCCCACATACAGTATATAATTCTACATTCGCAGCCGGGGATGGAATCAGGAATGTGCTCCGAAACTGAAAAACAGCTCCCATTTACTTTGCATTATTTTACATTGGATGCAAAGGCGTAAATCATGAGCCAGATTTAAACATACGGTCACAGCACATCAGTTACTTGCCTCGTCTGTTCCAGATCAAGTATCTGGCTGTACTTGCAGCCTCTTCGTATGGTAATAATAGTTTGCCTCGACACTTCTTTGCATGTACACTTTATTGCGCCCAAACACCAAAAATGTGAAGAATCACCATAATTACACTGACAAAGTGAGGAACACCATGAACCATGTGGGCAAATTGTTGTTTCACAAGGCTGGATTAGTCAAAGAAAGCATGTCCAACAGACACAAGTAAAAAGATTAGAAATGTCTGCATTCAAAAGTCCATAAGGTGATTTTTATTTTCAGTCAAGCATTTTTTTTTTTTTTTTGTAATTTAACCGTGAAACTGATCATGAATTGAGTTTCAATTAGAACTTGATGGTTTAGAAGAAAGCAGCATTTCACCACATTCAACAGCTTCTCAAAATATTCAAATCAAATTTAATTAAGAAAAAGTCTGTGGAGCAGCGAGGGTTGAATTTCATCATGGAAAACACGCCGGAGCTCCGTTAATGACATCTTTTGTGCGCGAGCCGTGTACAAGAAGGGGTGACATATTTTAACTGGAGAGGTTGCAAAGCGCCACCTCTTAATTTCACTGTCATGACGAGAGAGACTGGGCAGTCTGTGTGCTGGAGGATTAACGAGCTCTTGTCTGTGTGCCAGCAGCGAACGTGAGAGGGCCGAGATGTGTCTGTGAGGGGAACCCGGTGGATGGGGAGGAAGAGGGGGCAGACGGAAACAGAAAGAGGAAGAGGGAGGGTAGTATTTTCATTCTGCAGCATCACAGTCATTTATCCTGCCGCCTCGGCTTGTGTGTGTTTTGTTCGTACAGTAATGGCCCGGATGGGACTGAACTGAAGGCTGAGATGAAAAGCTCTTTGATGGCTGGTCAGAGGACAGACAGACTGGAATGAACTCACGACCATAACAGCTCGGATTGTTTTTATTGCTGGTTTTCCCTGACCTCATTAAGTGGCTACTGTGTCTGTGTACAAATACTGCGGGCCTGCATGTTCGGCCTCTTGTTTTCTTGTAATCAATCATTTGTTTTTCTTCCCTTTTTTCTGATCCTTTGTGCTTCCGTGTCTGGGTCAGCCAAGCCCCAAAACCACTCTGAAAACCGGCCCTGATTCTGTTCTCGTCCTCCTCCATCCTCGCTCCCTCTGCTTTCATCTCTTTTGAATCTCCTTCAGTATGGCTTCCACTGTTGTATTTTGTCTGCATTATGTATTTCTTACCTCCTCACATTTCTCTCTAATTGAATTTGTCCAGAGGAGTTTCAGGCACGCCCTGTTCACACACACGGTTAGACACATTCACACATGGACGCTGCCCAGTACAACCACAGTCAGACTTGTTGGTCAGTGAGCAGCTCCAGCTGGAGCAGCGGTTAACAACTTTGCTCAAGGGCACTTCAGTTGTGTTTGCAATGGCAGGAGCTGATCTTGTACTTTCTCCTCCCAGATCTGTCCTGCCCCTGAAAGTCAGGGATTTAACTGGCAGCTTTCCAGTCGCATGTCCACTTCTATAACCACCATTGCTAAAATTAGATTAAGCTAACTTCAGTGGACCAACCCGGTTTAATTTTTGTACACTTGTCACATCACATCTCCTTGTCAGCTCACTTGTAATAAATAATATAGTGTTGGACAGAAGAAGCAATTTGAAAATTGTAATGAGTGTTTTCTCACAGTTTTTTGACATTCTATAGATTAAATGATTAATAGATCAATCCTAACCTGTTAGCCCTCCACTCAACTCTTTCTGCTTCTGCACCATATTTGTTCACATCCTCCATCTTGTTCCATTACTCAGTCCTCTTTCTACCACCTCCCATGTGTCTTCTTCTTGTCCTTCACTCGCTGCGCTCTCTTCCCTCCTCAGTTAACTTCGTCCCCTCAGTCACATCGTTCTCATATCCCAGGGTTCACTCTGCTCCACTACTGTACCCAGAGAGAGGGCCCTGGTCTCAGCAGCTTCCTGTCTCACAAAAGACCCCTCTGTTTCCCCCCTCTGTGTTTCCTCCGCTGCCACCCCACCCCCTTCCTCAACACCCCTGTGGTACATTCCCTCCCTCTCCCCTGGTGCATTCCTTATTGACCTCGGCCGGCTGAGGAGTCCCTCTGTCAGCGGGGTCTGAGAGAGAGCTGAGCCCTAACTGATCGGTGGAAGCAGTTTTTAGGGTTTCTGTTCAGAAACCAGTCAGTCTGGAGAGTAAGTCCTCTAAATATGCCTGGAATTAACTTTACTGCAACAAAACATGTCGTTAGGAACTTGCCATGGTGAGCTCATTGTGCAACAGGACAGATTATATGAATGATGGATAATATATTTATCCACAAGTTCACTTAAATATTCACTGCATGGCAAAAAAGTCAAGAGTTTAGCATTTAGCAAGTCATGTTTGTCACATCACCTGGCAGCATGGAGGAGTGCTGGAGAACTGGCCTGACCGAAAACAGAGCTTAGAGAAAGTAGGACACACACTTCTCTCCATCACACACACGAGTTGTAGCATCATGTCATTTAATCTGACCAGTGTTGTTGGCTTTCTTTCAACAAAATAATCAACTGTGTAACTTCACTTCTTGAAGCCATTTACATCATCTTTGTTGATATTTTAGCTGTCGTACTCGAGTCAGTGTCCTCAGAGTGAACTGCTTGCTGCACCAATCAAACTCCTAGTCAGAAACAACACATAAATAGATCTATTAATGTCAGCTGAGGAGCCCATATATTACAAAATGGACGAGCAGGAGGTGAGGAACCACTCTTTGCCAAATCCATTATTTTCCATCATGTTTTCTCATGCGTAGACTATGAACACTTACCGAATGATGTAAGTGGAGGTTGTTTGACGAGCGAGGGTTAAATGGCAATCTAGCATGAAGAATCATTATTGTTGCTGTTCTTCCCTGCAGTTTAATCTACCAGATGCCAATTACGCTCTTGGAGAGACCCCTGTTTGAGGTCTTACCAGATAAGATTTTAACCTGCAGGCCAATCAGAAACGAGTGTTTTCCGTGGTCAGCCGTATAAATCGTGTTTTGACAGAGGTTTTCGAGATGCAAACTGTTGTTTTCAGTCACTGCAAACAAACGTGCATAATAAAAGGTCAGTGTATTAAAACACACCTAGATGTATTATTTACTCCCAGTATTCTTGTTTACCCATTGGACAGGTACAGAAGTAACACAGCGTTAGTCCTGCTCAAATTATACCCCCCAGAAATGTCCCTTCTTAAGTGGTATAGAACAGATTAGAGTTTATTATAGAGGTTGTTGGTGCTTTCCTGTGTGTATTGGCAATTTAAATGGGGCATTTTGTTACTTCAGCCTGAGCACTGAAGCCTGCTTGCATCAGGTAATCTCCTCCTAACACTTAATCATAGAGGTGTACGGGGCAACTATTATAATCTGACCATCTAATCTGGCCACACTGCTGCTTATTGCTGTAGCTCCCACGACCACAACCTCCTCATCATCATGCATTATGCTGTAGGTATTGTTATCTCTGCTAAGCTCTAATGTTCATGTGTTGTCATGCTGGGCAGTTTTCCAGCCCCTTGCTACGTCTCAAACTGAATTACTTTGAGAGATATTTTCATTGTTCATTCAAGTTGACAGCTTTTACCTGATGCTGGATATCTCATTTTGGAATGACATGCTCTTCCTTCTCTGTGCTGCTGTTATTTAACCTATTCCTCACCATCCACAGACAAATGCAGTACTACCACCTCAGGTCATCTCAGCCTGGAAGAGCCCAGTTGAGCAGCTGGTGTGAAAAAGGCCTCCAAGCTGCTGGCTGCTGCTTTGGCTCCTCCACAGTTCTTTGTAATGCTCAGCTGGACCAGATATAGTCAGGTGTCACTCTAACGACAGAATGACCCACCTGACCTTCGCCTCGACCTCAAAGTGTCCAGCTGACTAGTCTGGGTTACAGCCGGACTTCGCTGCTCTCTGTCCCTTCACCATTCAACCAACCGAATACTTCCAATGCTTCACATACTTGCTGCTTCTCCTCTTTCATCCCTCACATGAAAAGACCCAACAAGACAGGCTTGTTTTCAGTCACAGTCTTCTCTGTCTAAAAATGTGCTCCTGTCTTGGCTTGGAGTCAGCGAGCAGCTCTTTCTTAACCAAAACAATGCAAGTTCTTTTTAAAGACAACCACAGCTTGAAATAGGGAAAGAGTTAAACCTCCTGATTCATGTGAGCTATTGTTTCCTCATGATTTTCACATAGGATGGTTTCTAGAAATGTAATGGGAACATTGGGAGAGCCCAGGATTAGGGCAGTATGCTTCTGTGTGGAGTTTTTTTTTGTGTGTTCTTTCTGTGTCCACAGTCCAAAGATGAGAAGGATTGTCTCTGTGATGGAGTGATGTCTGTCCAAGGTGTTCCCTTCCCTTCACCCTGATGTATGCTGACACAAGCCCACTGACTTTGAGTGGAAATTCATGGTAATTAACCCAACAAGGTACTAAACAGAGCAGTTTTGTTGTTTAAAGATTTAGCATGGTGGTATACAGTATTTTCTCCTTGATGTCAGATCTCTAGTTAGACAGATATATCTTGTTATTGTACAAGTTATATTATCCTGCATCAGGATTGTTGTTGATTGATTGATTTGTAGAGGTAGTACATCTGGCACTGGCATGATTTATGCTCAGACATGAGACCACTCATCTTGTCACGGGCAGACCCCAGAATGTGCACTGATGGGTAGGAAGATCAGTTGATAAAGAAGCAGGCGTTGGCAATGAAATTCTTCTTCTCAGGCTCAGTTAAAATGAGAATCTAAAATATGAAATAGTGCATAGGTAAAAAGTATGTATGTGATATTGACAAAGAGGGCTCATTAGGTGAAAGATTCTGAGGAGTCAAATGAGAGATTGAGTCAAGTATTAGTTAAAGGTCCCATGAATTAATATTAGGTTACAGCCATTCACATAAGACAACTGTGACCTGCAGGATTATCTCAAGCACCTCAACATTCATGATCTCAAGTTCCACGTGTGTCATCAGATGTTTCTTGATGGAAAAGAAAAAAAACTCACAAAAATCTAATTTCATATTGGAGCAATATAACCAGAGATTCAAGTTAACAATACAGAGAAGGTGTTTTGGAATTTCATGGGAAACTTCAGTTCCACCTTTAAACTGAGGTAACCTTTGCACAGTCATTCTGAGGGAAGCTGCTCTGAGCTTCACTGTGGCCTCCTGTGTGCTGCAGTGACGGCTGTTCAGGTGACTTCATTTGTGGAAAAAGCTGCGACGCTGAGGATACAAATATGTTGCTGTGTCAAAGACGCCGAGGTCCCACCCTGCGTTTTAGTCAGTAGGTCAATTAGCGACGCTTCTGTCCGTCCGTCCGTCCGTCCACCTCTTCCCTCCCCACCTCAGTTTCTTTATGGAATCTCCATGTGTAAATACTGTTTGATCCCTCCTCCCTCCCTTTTGCTCTCTCTCGCTTTCTCCCCCTCCTCACCTCTGTCCTCTCTCTCCCTCTTTATCAATGGCCCTCATTCATTCCCTCTCACCCTCTGCATGCCTGTGTGCCCCCCACCACCAGCTCTCTGCCCACCCATCCTCCCCCCTCCCCTCTCTCTCTCTCTCTCTCTCTCTCCCTCTATTCATTCCTGTGATTTTTTCCTGCCTGTACCTTTCCACGGCCCTAACGTCCCCTCCCAGGCAGCAGTTTCCTCAAACCTCCATTCGAGTCCTATCTCTCTCCTCCATCTCTGGCTATGGTTCTTTTTGGGGATTTTGGTATTTAGATGCAGATATAGATGTGGTTATTTCAGGCTTAGGCAATATTCATTAGCATTTAGGGGGGAAAAATGAATTGGAATCCTTAATTTTTTTTTTTACAGTTCCAAGTATTTCAGTGTTGTTAGATATGGATCTTTACTGCTGCTGCCCCTGTGTAGCACAATGAGGCCTTTAGAGAGATGAATTTATGTTTTTGACAAATTCATATACTGTACATGAAACCCGCTCCTCATTTGTGTGCCAAAATCAGCATATGTTCCTCTTTCTGGTTCATGCTGTATCGCCAGTCCTTCTAACTGCCTTTTATTAGTGCAGCCATTATGCGTCATCTGGGAAAATTACCTTCTAACAGTGAGTAATTGTGCTAAATTGAGCACCTGGGAGTTCACCTATTTCTATATTTAATATCAAAGGGTAAGAAAGCTGCCTTCAAACTCCCCCCCAAAAAAATGAATTGCTAAGCATTAAAAGCCAAAATTAAACATGCACAGAAGTTAAATGCTGAAAATGAGAGGGAAGAGAACACACACATTGCATCTTTGTTCAGTTTATCAAATATCAAAAGACTTTGGCAAAATATACTGTGTGCTCATATATAAACTGTCTCTCTCTCACAGCCACACACTGTTATACATCAGCTGGCACGCAAACTTCAGAGCTGGTGAACACTCACCCCACACAGAAAAACACACCCACTTAGGTGTTCCCGTGCTGTACCTCCCCCCCTCCCTCGCTCTGCCCCTTCGTCACCCCTTGTCCTCCCTCCTCCTCCCCTCCTGCCTATTTCGAGGTATGTGGTTAGCTGGGTGTGTTCGCTGGCCAGATTCTAAATCACTGAACCATTCTCTGTATAAATTCCCTTTTTTACCTGGCTCCGCACACCTTCAGCAGCTTCACCAGGCCGAGCGAAGTGTGTATTCATCACACACTCTTTGACCCCACTGTTAGTGCCGAGAGTATCAGTCCACTCCCTTTCTCCGTTTCCTCCCAGGCGAGCGCCTGCTCTGATCTATTTCAGTGTTTAGTGGCTAGCAGGGTGTGTGTGCGTTTGCGGCCCTGCCCAGTAAAATACAGACTTTTCAAGGAAGTCAGCAATATAATATGGCCGCTTTATTGTAATTACAAGGTTCTCCTTTTGGAAATAGCGCACAGAGAGAGCTGCCCAAGAGCTAATGCCATCTCTTGCTATCCTGCTGCAGACGCCCTTGTCTCGGTCTCATCCATTCTTGAAGTCTCCTGTGTTTGCATCAGCCCAGATGTTACCACACCAGGCAGCCCTATCAGCTGGATGCTAGTCACCCTTTGACATGACACCCAGTCAGGATTCCAGTGCCGTCTGACTGGATGAGTGTCACCCAGTTCAGTGGGTGGCCACGTCTGATGGACCTTCCCTTTAGGGAAACCTTGTGGTCTCTCAGTATAATATATAACCCTTAAATTACTGCCCAGCAAATTATAAGGCTTTATTAATTCAAGTATGGCCGACATTGGAAACTAATTGTGTAATTGAAGGGTTCGCATTGACCTGTTAAACAGATTTTCTTCTGGGATGGACAAACAGAAGCACCTGCTTTTTGATGTCATTTCACCACCTCGTAACATTTCAGCAGCCTCACCTCCTGGTAGAGTGGTCACTGCCATGTGCCATGAGTCTGTGTCAGGATGATGAAGTCATGCTGCTGGTGGGGGCATACATGCAATTCCTGTGCTTTGGAATTTGTGGTACCCTCATGATGTGGATGCTCAGCAGATTGTGTGGATGATGCAGTTTCTAAGGCAGGGTTCCTTTATGCTGCAGTTGGTGAAGGGTGTGGACACAAGGATGAAACACACTGGATGCTAAAACTGCACTAGACTAGATTTTAAAGCCAAATTCTTCCAGCTTAAAGGCTGTAACAGCAGAATAATGATGAGATGTCATAAAGCCACCATATTAAACCAAACTGTGTCATATGGAGACTCTGTGGCAATGAAAATTTCCAATCACTGAAAGTAACAAATCAAAAGGTTTATCCATGAATATATGTAACCGTGTCCTTCCATGTGAAGCCAAACAGGACAGAATGTACAATTTTAAAAACCATTAATTTTACTTGGCAAGTGGAATTACAGATACACAGGATCTAAATTAAACTTGTGCCACTGAAAGCATGCTATAAGACGAGGCAGCATTTTACACCACCCAGGCCTATGCATATATGTGCTATATGTATGTGACCAGATGTCTGTGGGTACAAGTCTCACTGTCGCCCTGTAGTTCACATCACACTACATGGTAATTTTGTGTTTCTCCCTCCACAGGGACTTTTTGACTGCAAAGAAAAATATAAGTAAGAGCGTTACTGTGCATCTTTTTAACATCCCTTGGTTTCTTCTGTGTGTGTGTTTGTTTCCTCCAGCTTGATCTACACATTTCAAACCCTTTTGCAGACTGAATCAAGTCATCAGGTCTCATCAGCTGCAGGGACGTACAACACGTCAGGATCAGTTTGAGAACAAGTAGGCACCTGCTGTCAACCTGCTTTAAGATAGACACACACACACACACACACACACAGTTTTCATGTGAAAAAGATTATATGGAAAAGTTAGACAAATTAATAAATTACATAAATTAAGCAGATTGATATGTGATAAAAGCCCATAAACCTGTACACTCACACACACACATACACACATACATATGAATCGCTTCTCGACTTTCGTGTAATAATGTTACAAACAACAACAGAAAAAAACACATTTCTTGCAGACCACCACTTCCTGTCGTGTCCCATTCGAAACCACACAACAAAAGTGGTGATTCCAATGTTTGAATATGAATATCTTCACGTTTAAGTCTACATATTGTACATTCACACATGGACGAGGACTAGCACAAACACATACCACAGATGTCTCTTGGGTTGTCTCTTTTTACGTCTTGTGGCATCCACTTTGAGAACACAAGGAGGCCAGAACCAAACAGTCTGTCCTCCAGAAACACTCCATCCACTGTGTCCAGGAAGCCAAAATAAGAACCCAGAGCTGCCGCAGTGAGGGAGCGTTTCCTGGACCATCTGATTTAGTGCAGCCTCGATTCCAAAAACGCTGGGACGCTGTGTAAAGCATGAGCGAGACAGAATGCGATAACTTGCTAATCCTTTTTCACATATACTGAATTGAAAACAGCACAAAGACAATATATTTAATGTTTGACCTCATTATTGATTTTTGTAACTATCTGTTTATTCTGAATTTGATGGCAGCATCATGTTTCAAACCAGTCGGTACAGGAGCAACAACAGACTGTGAAAGTTGTGGACTGATCCAAAAACACCTGTTTGGATCCTTCCACAGGTAAACAGGTTCATTGGTAACAGGTGAGAGGATCATGATTGGGTCTGAAAGGTTCATCCTGGAAAGACTCAGTTGTTCACGAGCGAGGACGGAGAGAGGTTCAACACTGTCAAACACATGACCTGCAGTGAAAATAACAGCTTAGTGAGAGTGTACAAAAGGAGGAAAATACTCCCACAAGGCTGCCTTTATAGTATTTATCCTCCATTTTATTGTATTAAATACTTCATTATTTAACGTGTTACTCTCTGCTCTGGTCACCCTGTTTGTCCTCCTTTCATTTTTATAGTCCATCGAAGAAATCTCTCCTGTTTTTTCCTACATCACAGAACATGAAATGCTATATTTTCCCTTTGGTTTCCATATTGTAATATATAGGTATAAAAACATCCCCAGCCCTGTTTCCCTTCTGATTCCTGATGGATAATTGCTGGATGCAGACGCCTAGTTGTTGGTTTCAGAGAATGATCACACAGCGGCCGCTCCTTCTCATTCTACATACATCAAAGCTCACCCCTGTAGTTTCTTATGAGAAGGCAGTACAATTTTCTCCTTTTGGCAGCCTTGTATGCAAACCTTTAGACAGTGCGTTACCGCTGAACTGGAGCTAGAACATGACCACCGTACTTTAAGCGTGTCCCTTTTCTCTTTGTCTGGAATTTAGCATCCAGCAGACATGTGTTCTGGGGAAAGAGATAGTTTAGTGAGGCATCTTACGAACCCATGGGTCCAACAAAATCACAGAACATGTCAGAAGTAAGCATAGATGGGGCTGACAGAAACCTGGAGAGGATCCACGCTGAGGTTCATGCTCTATATACAGTCCTCTAGTTCAACCGATGTAATGATTTAAGTTTGATACTTTAGCGAGGTATTATGCCGATATCCTTAAATTTGCATCTTTTCATTAACAAATTACAAATGTTTTATGTTTCATTTGAAATTTCCTTCTTGTCATTTCTTTTCTATGAAATAAGTCTGATCTTGCACATGCAGATCTGTAAGGCTCACATGACTTATACATTTAACTGAACTGAACTTCCAAACTGGGAAATTCATTTTCATTACTTCTAAATCCTTCAGATATATTTGTCATTTTAAGACTAATATTTGCAAAACTGCGAAAGACGATTGCAGCATTGCAGTGTTGAAACAGATCTGTGTTTTCTACTTACAAGTGTCCCAGATATAGTCATATGTCTGCGATCAGAATGTTCTATTCTACATGTACATTATATTTAATGTAAGGGAATGGAAAGCCATTACGTTTTACTGTATTTTCATCTTGATATTTTGCTGCTAACCCCTTAAAGAATGATAGTAAGAGGAGTTATCATGGAAATACCACAGGTTGCAAACACATCCCCCTCCTTATCCCCTCAGAGAGGCCGACAGACATGGAGGGGTGGAGGGTAGTGAGAAAGAGTGAGTGGTGTAGAGCATCAGGGGATAATTATGGTTAATTACTGCTTTCTCGCTGTGGAGTCTGCAGTCAAAGAAAGTGACTAACCACGGGCTTTGTGACTGCAGAAACATTTACAAGGCAGCCGGCTGCGCTCAGGGGATAGCTTTGAAATATGGGAGATGCTATTGGGTGTTTATGACAGGTAGGACTATGAAAGAGACTTTGAAATTATGAAAGGAATGTTCCAAGCTTTATGTTCCAGTTGTTTGATATCTCCTCAAAAACTAACCTTTACTTGGCGAAGAAGCTGGTGTTCACAAACGCATATAGTACATACAATACATACATACAGTGGGATGGTGGAACATCACTCATTTGCAATCGAACTGTGTTTAGTGATGGTTTCACAAAGTCTTCCTGAGTCCATGTATTTATCTCCTTTATCCAATCATGTGTTCACAAAGTGTTGAACCTCTCTCCGCCCTCGCTTGTGACAACTGAGTCTTTCCAGGATGAACCTTTCATACCCAATCATGATCCTCTCACCTGTTACCAATGAACCTGCTTACCTGTGGAAGGATCCAAACAGGTGTTTTTGGATCAGTCCACAACTTTCACAGTCTTTGTTGCTCCCGGTGATTTTCTGCCTTTTTCTCATGGTCGACAAATCCCAACACCAACGATGAACTGATCTGACTAACATGCACCACCCCTGTATCAAAGCCTGATATATCTTGCTTCAGTGTCATTCAAAACTGTTGCTCTGGGTCACATGTTCCTTTATTATGAAAAAGGTGGTTACTGTAGTTTATTTTGAGTCAGTCCCTCATGCACCGTCCTGCTGCCTTAAATACTCACTAGTGAACCAAACGAGTCTTAAGCCACAGTTCCTCAGTTACTGTATGAGTTGTCCTGTATAAGTTATGTTACCAAAAACTGCAGTGCTCATGTTTGAGGGGAAATTATTGAGAGAGTGACTTACATATTGTCGGCTTTTGTCTTGATGACGAAAAGTAGAGAATAACTTTCACTTTATTAATGTCGGGATGCCTTGTGTGGTTGATTGAAGTGTAGATGGTGTTTTAGGAGATTAGTGAGACCCATATTAAATTTATCTAATATATTTTCAACTTCGTCCATCACCTGCAAGGCCAACTACACCTTATGTTGGTGCATTGCCAGATGGGCAGCCTGATCAAATCCTCGGTTTTTGGATTATTAGTGGACTGTAAGGTGTCTGAACCACAAGCACCCAAGAACAGCTTCAATGCTCCTTGGTGCAGATTCTTTAAGTCTCACATTCAATTGAAGGTATAGACCACCAAGCTGGGTTTGGTCATAAGTTTTGGGACCTAAAAATGTTTAGAAAACAAGATTTTGTTCAATATATCCCTCAATCCATGCTTATTTTTTGAGCCTAAACATTTTAACCATGATAAAACTAATCAGTTTGTCCATGAAAGCATTTACTCTCTCTCTCTCTCGCTCGCTCTCTCTCTCGCGCTCTCTCTCTCCCCTTGCGCACCTGAACTGATGCTGCAAAACAGTGCCACGTGGGACTGACCAATCAGAGCGAGAGGAGCGCTCCGGAGGTTGGGTGAAGGGGGGCGGGGTGAGTGGAGCGGACAGAAGTCTGATTGGCTGTCTGGGCGCTCACTCTTGTCGGCAGGCTCAGTGCAGTTTTATATAGAGTTTACCTGAAGTTCTCTTCATGGTTTATGAAGCCAGTATTTTAATGCTGCGGATACAAAGACAAGACAGGAAGTAGGAAAGGTACAGAGAAAAACTTTACCTGCCCTTTTCATCAATTTTTATAAGAGAGAGCCAGAAAGAAGGAAAAAAGGGTTTTCAGTGAAAACAGATGAAAAGAAAGAGTCCATTGTTGTATGTGTGTGTGGTGAATTATTTGTATAGGCCTATCATTAAAAAGCTTCACACTCTCAGACTCGAACACGTAGATCTGTGCGCGTCCAGTGCGCAATTACGCACGCCCTCTCTCTCTCCCCCCTCTCCATTCTCCATCCTCTCTCTCTCTCTCTCTCTTTCTCTCTCTCTTTACACACACACACACATGCTGTCATCTTCGTGGGAGTAAGTGTGTAAGTAAAGAAGGGGAGAGGGAAAGAGAGAGAAGAGAGAGAGAGAGCGTGGTTCCAGGTCTCTCTCTGCTGCTCTCTCCACTTCGGGTACTCGTACCCAGTCTGACTCAATGGGGCTCTAGCACGAAGGGGTTAAACGTTAAAATAAAAGATATCCATTCACCCCAAACCCCCTTTAGTCTTTTAGGTTTTGTGCATTAACTCAGACAGACAGAGGTGTCTCATTAAGGACAGAGAGGTAGAGACGTCTCCAGAGGCGTGCCTTGTTTCTGTCTGTTGCCTCGCAGAAGCTTCAGTCGGGTCCCTCTCGTCGGCTGGCTTTCTGTCAGAGGATAACTTCCACCATATCCTACCTTTACAGCTCAACCAGGCCGGCAAACTACTGCAACACTATGGATACTGGAGCTTGTCCCTTCCGGAAGAAACGGAGACCGTGGAGCATGGACCTCTCATCCTTCGCCCTGGTGGCCGTGGCGCTCGCCGTGTGCCAAACGACCGTGGCTCGGGCAGGTAAGATGGTTTCTCCTATTAATACTCATCATGTTTATTGTGGGTTTTAAACTGCACTTGGACACATAATTCGGCCACCTTTAGTTTTTTTTTTTTTTTTCTTTTAAAGGTGTTAATTCAGCGCTGTCTGCTTGGCTTTCCCGTGCGTCAAAGGCACGCACCTCATCCGTTATCGGACCTTTACGCACCTGACATGCGTCTTTACATTTTCCCCAACAATAACCTCACTGTGTCACATATGTGAATCTGTTTGAGGAAGACTGAGGTTTGCGCCCTTACCTGCATATTTAATAGTAAACACCACACTTGTGTTTTCTCCTTCTTGAAGTTCACAGAAGTTAGTTGTGGGGAAAAAGTCATGCGAGAGAAATTTGTGCTCAATAACCGATTTAGATGAAATGAGAAGAAAATGTCCATCAACTAAAAACAAACAAAGGAAATAACGACAGCAGTGCTGATTTTCTGCGTATTTGTGACTATATTGAAAAAATGCGTTTTGTTTTCTGGAAGCTGAATCTCAGCAGCCTTAAAGTGGATATTACGCACGGTCCAGATCATCCAATGGTCACAGAGAACAGAGACCTTTAATGCGCTTTTAATCGCTTTTTCTCAGCAGGAAAACATACATAGAAGCATCTTTTTCTGTTTCCAATAAAAGTGTTTTATCTCCGAGCATCAGTTCCTCCTTCCCTCTGAGCGCGTGCAGTTTGCTGACAGGTGTCACCAAGTGTTGCTGTTTGCCTCGCAAATATTTCAGACATCCAGGTGCTTTTTAGTCCTTTTGATCAATTTGCCTGAGTTTGACTTTTCCTAATTTTTTCACTGTAAATGTGTACTATTATTGTGTAGGACTGTGGCCCCCCATCCGCAGGGGCCAGGGGGTAGAACGGTGCAAAGCTTTACAGGAGCGTTATGATATTTGTACCAGTATTTTTTTCTGTTCTGAAAGTGAGTGTTGGCCTGTGGGTAAACTGGGCTGTGGGCTGCCAGCAGAGGCTGTGTGAGTGTTTACCAGCTCAGCCTGTGCACCAGTCCATCCATCACTGCCTCTGGTTGTGCAGGGAGGAGGGATATCTGCATCAAACCTAGGAAAAGTTTGCATTTTTCCTGCTTGGAGCAACAGACTGTGCTTGTATTAGTTATAACAGTGATAACACTCATATAGAGAAGAATGGTTTAGACATCAGGCCTCATTTTTCCCAGTCCATAATTGTCAGTACTTTTTTACTTCAAGTTTCGTGTAGAGTTCCACAGTAATAGATTACTTCCCCTGAAAGGAATGATCTGTATGCGCTGCAGTTCCCCGACCGACCGCTAGTCGTCTTGAGTTATTTTTAACACAGAGAATCTATTGATTCACCTGAGTCTGGATCAGCTCAGACCTGACGTGGAAAAAAAATAATTAAGGACAAAAGATAATTTTTTTAATTAGTGATGTTTGAA
This sequence comes from Centropyge bicolor, assembly GCA_037975185.1. Classification (NCBI taxonomy): domain Eukaryota; kingdom Metazoa; phylum Chordata; class Actinopteri; family Pomacanthidae; genus Centropyge; species Centropyge bicolor. Next base: position 58,657 of record JBBMOC010000294.1, read on the forward strand.
TATATGAACTGTCAGGTATAAATTAACCCTTTAAATGATGCACTTGATTAGACAGTGAATCTGAAGCTTATTCTTTGGCTGTTATTATTTATTGTTATTGAAATAGAGGTGAAGTTTAACATCGTTTTTAGCAGAAACACCGAATCTGGTTTATGTTTTGTAGAAACAAGTTTGGTGGAGAAGTTCCACCTGACACATATCAATGGCTCTTTATTCTCTTTGGATAACTTGCAGGGACCAGAGGGGGTTTGCACCATAAATTGCCCCCCTCCAGTGTATTCTTTGGCCCCGTTTCCAGTTTCAGATTGCGAGAGCCGATTGCACCTTCCCGTCTTCTCCCGTGTGTATTTTGGAGGCGGAAGCCGGAGACATTTCTGCCGTGGATGAATAGGTTATTATGCGGCGGCGCAGCTCGGTCGCGGGGGTTTGGGAGTGAAAGCGTCCAGTGTCTCCGTGTCTGTGTGCGCTCTGTACAGTTCTGTTTGTGCATATGTGTCTGTAAGCTATGGATGTTTTTCCCCAGGTCGGGGTGTGGACATATGCGCCATCTATGTGAATGTGCCTCTGTGTGCAGGTTGCATATTTCTCATTTTAAGGACGCGTGCAGAGCCTGGACCCGTTGGTTTGCTTGTAGATTTTTTTTTTCATCACGTGACTCTGATAATGTCAAATTAAACACACCTTTTACCTGTGAGCGCGTGTGCACGAAGCGTCCCCCCGCGCGCGCTCTCTCTCGCTGTGCCAAACGGATCAGTGCGTGCGTCTTTACGCGCGCTCCCGCGGCGCAGCAGATGTTAGTGTAAACTCTAAGAGCGCCCCACCCAGGCAGTGAAAGACCGATTTAGAGAAGAAAGTGGTCAGAAGCTTTCATGTTTATTCTCTCTTCCCTGGGAGAATGAGGAGCAGGGGGAAAAGGAGGAGGGACGGAGGAGGCGCTCATTACGCACAGAGCAGCCGAGAGAGGCATGAAAGCAGAGTTCTGTTCAAAGGAGGAGAAAATCAGAGGGCAATATTTTCTTGACATGGATGTTCCTCAACCTCATTTCAAAGCAGAGCTCCTCAAAGGGCAGTCTGTCTCTGCCTTGGCTAAACATAACCTCTCTCTCTCTCTCTCTCTCTCTCTCTCTCTCTCTCTCTCTCTGGGTGAATAGAGCTCCTATATGTGGTGGCAGAGCAGCAGAGTTTTGACACTTCATTTCTGTGACTGTATGGAAGTGTGTGTGGTATTCCAGGCTTCTGCTGATCACATGTGACTCAGTCTGGCAGTTTTAACTGTGTAGCTTTTTTTATTTCCCTCTGCTTTGTCATCATTTTCCCATGAGTGCTTGTGGCTCTGTTGATCCACATCCTCACTCTCTCCTCCTTTGTTGTCCAGAATGATATTTCCTGTTGGGTACATTTTTACTTGCTAGTGTTAGTAAGATGTCATCGTTGGACATATTTCTCAAGGGCCATGTTCAGGACACCAAGATGACGAGTTATGAGCCCAAACCAGTTTGATTTTCAGTTTTTAACTCATCAATTGGCCAAATTTCCTCTGAAAAGTTAAATGTAGCTGATGCAGATGTTTTAGTGAGACTCTTTTTGCCCTGGGCTGAGCCTTCCAGGAACACGCTTCTCTCATTCTGCATTCAACATTGACCCGCGTCATAGCTCAACCCAAGCGTTAATGATGTGTAATGTAATGTTGCTGTGTTGGCGGTGGAGGACAGAGTGTCTGGGACAACGAGTTCAGGGCAAAGTGCTCCTTCTCTCAAAGTCAAAGCCTGTTTGCATGTCGTTAATGTCCACCACCACTATTAACACATGGGGGCAGCTGAATATGTAAACATGGGCACAGCTGTAACAGCTTTAAGTTCCATTTACTGATGATTTTAAAATAGCTTGAATGGGACCTTATATTGTTTATATTAGAGTGGGACACTTCCCTATATAAGTCTTACAGAGAAGATGGATCGCCGTCACCATCAGTCACTCAGTGGCCTCACATCATTTGCAGGGACAGCTGAGACCCAGACTGTGAACAATGCAAATGTAAAAGTCAAAGAAATGGATGTGAGATGAACCTGTTCAAAGGGAGTTTCCCCTCCTCTCTGTCGCCAAGTGCTTGCTCATGATGAGAATTGCTGGGTGTAAATAATGTTTTTATAGAGTGCGGTCCAGACCTGCTCTGTATGAAAAGTGCCTGAGATAATTTCTGCCATGATTTGAGCTGCATAAATTAAACTGAATTGAATGAACACACATACATGTTTTTGAGATGTCTGTCCTAAACCACGGCACCCCCTCAAACTGAGAGCTTGTAAAGAGAGCTTCTCAGACAAAACCACATTAGCTCTGCAGACTTAAGGGAGCGTAGTGAGCAAAAGATAGTTCTTCCTTCTTCCTAGGTTTCATAGGTGATGATTTCGTGGTTTGTGTGTGTGTGCAGAGTTAGGCGTCATTCCTCCAAGGCATTCTGTTTTAGTAGAAGATGTACAAGGACGGCAGGAGAGTGTGCCAACTTTATAATGACAGACTGTCTGTATAGGATGCTATTCCTAGTCACTGTTATTTTGCTGCTTCTAGGAAGTCAGTGTAGGAGGGTGCGGAGCCCAGCTGTGTGTCTTTACATGTACTGCTAATGTACATGTCTTTTCCAGACATCAGTACAGTCTAACCATTTGAAAACAGTTTTAAAAGTCAGCATAAGTGAGTCACTTGCTTAGACTGGGAGGAGTGGAACCTCTTCAATCCTTCATATATTAAACAAGTAGGGTTTAAAATACATAAAATATGCATGATGTAATTGATCACAGGAAAATACTTTCGTCTACTTGCAGTTTTGTTCACTTCTCCGGGACTATTTGAAGTGGCCTAATGCAGTAATCCCAAGCAGACTGGAGTCTATCCCAGGCTGCTATCTCGAGGGAAACACCCTGAAGAAATAACACATGGTTAAAAAGGAAAAATGTGTAATCATTGCATCCTGTAATATAAGTAATGCAAACCTGACTAAGTGCCCTTCTTAGCATTCAGATAGGGATGAATCATTTTAACTATTAAATGCATGCGGCATGAGTGGAATAATGTTGGCAGCTTTAGCAGAAAATAACTAAAAATACTGAAAATAAGAAAACATGAAATAAGATCCAGACACATCATAACCAATCAAAACCTCCCTGCACTCGCTCTGCAGGTCCTCACACTTGTTTTTCCAGCTGAGTTGCACCTATAAAGATCCCCAGGGTCTGTTGGGTAGATTGTGGGGATTTCCACACTGAAAAAGTGTTGCTAGAAACAGTGACAGTGATTTTTATGTAACGCTGGCTCAGCACTGTTAAACTTCTCTTTATTATAAGTCTGATTCGTCACCTCTGGCTAGACTCTGAGATAAATGTAGGTGTCACATAAATATATTTTTGAACATGTCACTGCTCCAAATGTAACTTTGTTAGGATCAATAGATTGGTGAAATGGAGATCAAGGCTATGACTCAACATCTTTAGAGTTCATGAAACATGCCGTAAAACCATTTCACACTTTTTCAAATGACAAGTGGGGTTTTTTTGTTGTTGCAAATTTCAGATTATTTATAAATACTGTGTAACCTGAATTAGCACTGACATGTTTTTAGAGGGCAGATTATAATTTTTCTGTTCTGTTCTGCTGTAAAAATGTTCCAGTTTGTTGAACTTGGCAGTTTAAAATCAGTTATATTGTCAGCAGTTGAGCCTAAATAAAGTTACCGTGACTGTGAAATAGTTTGATGTAACTTGTGTTTCCTTTTAAACTGGTATATTTAGACCCAGTTTTTGGACTGCAGGCAGAGCTGAGCTGTGAACTCCTCTCACTGAGCACAGACACATCAGCTGGCCAAAGACAGGTTTCTAATTTGTGCCCATGCTGACTGTCTGTCCCTTATGATAGTACGTTACAGGGAACCACTGACTGTCTCCTGGTCAGGGCCCCCGTCGTCCCATGGAGGCCTTGTGGTGTCAGTATCCACCCTCAGATCCAAACTGAGACTGTGGCCACCGGCTCTGAAACCACACGAGACTCTAGCACGATACACGTTGGCAGCGTCGGTGCGGCACGCACAGACTGGCACAGACCACATAATGGTACACAGGGGACAGTAGAGGACTTGGGCACATGCTGGCAGCAGCTTCTCAATGGAGGGCATGAAAAAAACCACATAAGTCTGCAGTACAGTAAATGTTGCTGCTGCTCTTAAGTGATAAATAAACCGCATTGACTGTGCGATTCATTAGTACTGATACTAAAATTAGTGCTGATAGAGGCAGGTGTTAAAAGATAAGAGCAGAGGATAAAAAAGCTCCAGCTGTGATCTTGTTAGTAGTGAACAAAGAATATTCTGCTCAGGTTCTTTGACGACATGATAAAGTACCCAGAATGCAAATTGTTTCTGCTTAACCATTAACATATAATCAATGTTGCTAAAATGTTTGTGCCCACCTGACCTAGTTTTCTCCTCAGTGCATGATCATGCTGCACTCAGACAGACTCATGAACAGATCAGTAAGCTGCTGTCTGCTTATGGTGCTTTACTTTGATTTACTTTTACTTTTTGGCAGAGCAAACATTTAATTTCTCGTTGTTAATCAAATCCCTCATCATAACCTGCAGCACAGTTTGTTTTTGAATTGCATATGTCGTTAATGAATTAGACGACTGACGTTAACTTCCAGTTATATTATACATTCACATTATGTTGCTCAAGTGCTTTAGTGTCTCTCATCTGCTGCTGTACTTCTAACATGATCGTCTTCTGGGTCTTTAGCTCCTTCAGGTTTTATGTTGTTGGGTCAAATCATTGAAACATTTGCGATGACAGGATCACCACACTGTCATTAATACGCTCCTGCTCCCCTTCCTCTCTCGCCTCGGTCAAGTTTTACTGACATTCATAAAGCATGGAAAATAGCTCTGTATTGGTCTTTTCCCTTTTGGAGCAGCTCACCAGACTTTGTCACATGATTTGACATCTACATGATAATTAACACCCCACTGACAAACCAAACCCTCATTTTATACCATATAAACAATGTAAAGTCTAATGACCCCCTTTTTACAGCATGGGTGCTCATAATGGATTTTCAGTCTGCGTACACAAGGCATTATAAATAAATCGTAACTATAGAGCGCCATGTCGAAAATTATAACCTGCGGCGGCTCGTGCGCCTCGCCATCGTGGTCAGCCGGGTGGATGGGGACACAGCTGGTGATTCAGGAACAAGTGGAGTTTAGTTTACACAGAGTTTCAATTTTGAAATTAGCTTTATATTTAACTTTTTGTAATTTACCCTGAAAATCCTGCCATCTTTGTTTATTCTTAGAAAGGCTAGAAAATTCAGATACTGAGACAGAAAATCAGTGTATAGATGAATTAATGAGTGTGTGTGTGTGTGTGTTAATTTGTGGTCAATGTCTCGCGTCCCTCTTGCTCTGCATGTCTGACAATGTGGTGGTTGTGTAAAGGTGAGAGGTGAGGGGTCAACGTGTCAGCTGGAGTGTGTGTCTGGTATTTAGCACAACTGTACCAAGAGAGGAAAGAGCACACGTGCACACACACACACACACACACACACACAATAAATTACACAAAGCACCTCAAGCAGAAAACCCTGGAGAGGAAATAAAGGTTTTCCTCTGAAGTGAACTTAGAGTCACACAGTTGTCACCTTGCAATGATAAAATGGAACTGGGCTGACTAGACGACTGTGTGTGTGTGTGCGTGTGTGTGTGTGTGTGTGTGTACATGTAATATGCTCATATTTCAGCATTGAAATTTATGCACAGTCCTTGGTTCTATCACCCAGGATTCTGACTCAGTGCATATTCCAAAGAATAAGTAGGTATAGATAATGACATTAGCCCTTATTTCTCTGGCATTGTGTAATGTTTCATGTTTCTTGAACTTTCTTGACCAGTGATTCTCATGACGCTGTGTTGTGTGCCTACAGGTTCTAATGTGTGTCCAGCTGCTTTGTGTTCACACAGAAGATGTGTGTGTTCTGTTAGTCAAGACGTTTGTCCTGTTGCCTGACAGAAAGTACAGACTCTGTTCAATTAACGTGACTCCTTAAATAAGCATTAGCATTGTTTATCTCTCACTCCTGTGTGTTTGCATAGTGTGTGGACATGTAAACACCTGTGTGTGTGTGTGTGTGTGTGTGTGTGTGTGTGTGTGTGTGTGTGTGTGAGAGAGAGAGAGAGAGAGAGTGAGACTGCGCTCAGTTGTCAGTGGTGTCTGTCACCAAGTTCATTAAATCTGTTTTAGCACCATCTAGTGGCGTCCGGGGGGAACTACAGTAATATTGCAGTTTTAGCAGAACACCTCATTTCACAGTGTGACTGCCAACCTGGGTACCACATATGTTTTCTGTCAGTGTGTAACAAGTTGAGTTGGTTGGAGTCTGACAGTGATAGGATTGTTTCAGTCCTGGGGCACCTGCTGAAAAACTATATCCAACCCATCGTACAGAGCTCCATTATACACTGAACAGCAAGTCATAATTTTAGATTTTTAGCACAGTTTCAGACATTTAAATGAGACCTCAATGAAAGGATTTAACACTTAGGATAATTAGAATCACAATAGATTGCTTAAGAAATTATTTGAGGTTTAGTTAAATCAAGTCTTTGTTTCCACATTTCTGAAATGATGGTAGATTGTATTAGTATCTTGTTGTATATATTCACTGATCATTGCTTTTAAACTGTTTTTTCAAACCTATGTTCAATGGCAAAAAGTTTAGTTTAGTTTTTTGCGCTGTTAAAATAAATAATAAATACAATACTCTCCCTGATGCTTGAACAGTTTTAGAGTTATTTTTAATCCAGTTGAGTTTAATCAGCAGCATCAGACAGATGAGTTCTCGTCATCAAGGCGCTGTGTTAATGTTATTTGCAGCCAGTGCAGCTGTCAGGAGGGATGACTGTACGTCCGGGCTACTGTCATTTTTACCTCCAGCGCTGGTTGTAACTGCCCTCACGTGCCTGGCAGCCCTGTTTCCTGTCTTAATGACAGCAGTGTAATTGGCCGGCGTTTACATCAAAGGCCTGCAGCCATCTGTGAGCGCTTATGGTAAGAAGGACAGATGGAGCCGGGAGAAGGAGAAGAAAGGAAGTAAAGAGAGAGAGTTTGTGCCCCCTGCCTTTCTGTTTTTCTACCTTGTCCAGTTTCATATTGGCCACTTCTCGTCTCTCGAGGTGTGTTGCTGCAGTTTTCCCTGCCTGGGCTGAGTGTGTGAGTGTGCACCTCTGTGGCCCCGTGTGTTATTTTTGTGGGTGTGTTTTTGTCGTGGTTGTGGTCCTCCAGGCAGGAAGGGCCCCGGCTGCAGATGTGAGCTGGCCAGGCAGCGGGGAACAGAGCGGCACATTGTACTGGGTGTACTGGGGGAGCTCGGGCTGCAATCTGATCCGGTATCCTGCCATCACAGAACCACGCTGTCTACTGTCACTGCCTGACCCCCCAAAACACACACACACACACACACACACACACACACACACACACACACACACACACACACACACACACACACAGAGTCCACCTTTGCCTGAACCGCCTTCATCCTCTCGCTGCCCTCCCTCCTTTCCTCCCTCTACCTCTTTCTCATTCCCAGCATTCCTGTGCAGATCTGCAAAACTCTTGAGAAATGTGGGGAAAAAATGTCTCTCGGGTCTTGATCAGTTTGAAAAGTTTGGAAATTGCACCAAAAGTCAGAAGCTTCATGTTCATTTTTAATATTGTAGCAATGTATGAACTAACTTGCTTATTGATGGTCCAGTCAAGACTGTGACATCCAGAAAAAAACATAAATGAGTAAATACATTTCCATTATCCCTCTGTTCTCTGCTCTCTTTCACTAATTAATCTCCATTCTGTTTTCTGCTGTTTTTAGGGAAGTTTATGTTCTGGATGGTTGATGTAGCATCGCCTCTCAATCTGACTCTCGCTCTCCCTCCATACACACACATCTTCCGCCCCTCCTTCCTCTCTCCATCTCTTCCTCTCTCTCTCTCCACCTACTCTTCCTCCGTCTCTCCCCGGTGTAGAGTGACGTTTATGGACTGTGGTCCAGACGCCCTCAGGCAATATTAACGCACCATTTGTTCTGTCTGAATAAATATTACCATCTTTGGGCCTGACGCTGGGTGTCACCTAAACACAAGCACCGCTGATGGGATCAGTGTGATTTTAGGACAAACACGAGTAAACTTCACACTAGAGGTTAATACAAAGCAACATAAGTGGCTGCACATTGAGATGGTTTTTAAAAGAAATGTTATATTGTTGTTAGATTCATAACACTTTGATGCAGCCATGATTGATGTTTTATTATAAAGTGGGAGGAGTCTTTCACTGTGGCTCTACGTGTGTGTACATGCTCCAACTTTTATTTCAGTCCTGATAGAGTTGATGTTTCCTGGTGTATTGCTGACACACTGGTGTTGAATGAGAGATAAGAGTGGTGTGTATTAAACCATAAGGTCACACATGTAGCAGTAGTGGTCTAAGTGGTGATAGGCTCCCTCACTGTGTTAGTTAGTGTCGTGCTGTTGTATGCTCTGTTCTACTGTTCAAACATGCTGAGGTGTGAATATGATGCTTATTAAAGCACATGGAAATGAGAGTTTATTTATGTGCCTATTGAATCAAAACTGTAATCAAACATGTAAGTTCATAGGCAGCATCACAGGAGGGCTCTGTTGTTATCTTCCATCAGCGCTGAAGCTTTCACATGAGCAATGCTTCACTGCCACCATAAGTTTATTATGAGAAATGCCACAGCAGGGCTGGCTGTAAATGAATTTAATTGGCTGTTAACAGCAAAGTTAGCTCTCTGGCACACCTCAAACACAGGAGGGCTAGCCAAGACTGAGGGAGTGTAACTGGCTTCAGGAAAATATTGTTGAAAACTTGAACTTTATTGCTGCGTCACTTCAAAACCATAGAGTCCATCCAGATGGTGCAGCTGAAGATAGACTTTATAATTACATTTGATTTGAGTTCTCACACTGCAAAATATTCAATAAAGTGTGTGAAAGCATCCTGCTTTGAAACCTTTGCTGAATTAGTGTGAAGCAACAACCGCTCGGCATCTTGGGAGAAGGGACATAAAGAATGTGTAACATGCAGAGGTGTGTCAATGGTGAACTGACAAAAATCAGCATTTTACTAGAAATGCACTAAACTGCATAACCAGCTATCTCAATCAGCATGATTTGGACATGTATATAGTGACACAGCTTAACCTTTGACCTCTGTCACAGATAGTGTTCCTATGGGAATCAAAGACGTGCGGCTTTTTAAAAAAGAATCTATTATCCTAACCCGCATTTACCAGAGTACGGTTCTGTAACAAGGCAGTACAAGTCAACCCACGAGAGTAATTAGACATCCGCCATTTTTTAAGATTTACGGCCCACTGTGATGAAATAAGTGCTGACATGAATCAAACTAACTATACATTATGTTTAAAATGATCTGTTTCCAAAACAGTGAGACTGTAGCGAACATAGAAAACACATTGAGCAATGAACATCAGGTAGTACTTTTTTTTCAGAATAGAAAAACTGTGACTTTGATTTTCCTTCTGCCTCTGTAATACTGCCACTTTTAATTTGCATCTGCTGTTTAGTAGCTCATGTAGAGAAATTAATGATAATAATAATAATAATAATAATAATAATAGTAATAATAAAGAAACTCAAGTCCTGAATTCCAGAAGTTAGAGCCATACTTTTCAGACTGAAACACACAGACTGACACAGTGCCTTTGAGCAATGTGGGAAAGCCAACAAGATAAACCACAGTGGAGAAAGAGACTGGTTGACCTCAGCGTGTGAAAGTGGAGGCAGGATGTGAGACTGGTTGCTGGTAGGGTGCACACTGCATATCTGGAGTGTGTGTGTGTGTGTGTGTGTGTGTGTGTGTGTGTGTGTGTGTGTGTGTGCGACAGAATTTTTGCGTGTTTGTGTTCGTCAGGTGAAACTGTGAAATGCTTGTGTGTCCTCAAACAAATATCCATTTGACTCAGCACTATCACATCAACAGCCACTTGTTTCAGCTGCTCGATAACTGTGAGCAGAATAGAGGGCACTGTCTCCGCTCGGATTTACACTGAGCTTTACTGTACCTGCGCCGCGCTGCTTCATATACGTGGCTTGGACTGTGGCCCATTTGCTCTGACACAGTGCTGCCTTTCTTACATTATACCTAAATGTACAGTGGGGGCCATTGTGGACATCCTCTGTCCCTGCTCTTATATTGCTTTAAAGCTGCAAGAACATTTAAGATTACTGTCAAGATAAACCTTTTTCAGTGGAAGTGGACTCGAGTTTGTATTTAGCAACGTTGCAGAAACATAGACGTGAACTTTAAAAGTGAATTTCTACACACTCTGTAGGATGATGGGCAAGAAGAAATAAACTGCTGTAAATAGTCTTATTTATCTGTTTTATGTTTTTGCAAATACATGTGCTCTGGTGTCTGTACAACTCATAAAGTAGAGCTGCAGCACAGATTTATTTCCATCGATGCAGACGTCTCAGATTTGCTGTGTGGACGCTTCTGCATCCACACAGTGACAAATGGAAACCAGAGTGAAGCAGTCCGTCCACAGAAAGCAGGAGATATCATTGGTTTCCATTGTCTGAAAGCATCCCAGACCAGCCGGATTAGTGATGAGTGTGTAATTTACTGATGTAACATTACAGGATTTCTGGGGATTAAAGTTTCATTTCGGCCTTTCACTTGTTTACTCGTTGAATTCAGCTGCTGTGCCACACACAGGACAACTACTCTGATGAGTTGTTGGTTAAAAGATGAAATGACAGCTCTCTTCTTCTCTCCCTCAGACCCGGTGGATGTGCTGCGGGCTCTGCAGGTTCCCTCTCTCCCCGAGGGCGTGAAGAAAGTCCCCGGCTTCTGCACGTCCCGCCGCTCCAGCAGCCCCGATCATGCCTACCGCATCACCAAGAAGGCCCAGATCTCTGCCCCCACCAAGCAGCTCTTCTCAGGTAGGCCTCACCTGGACTGGGCATCACGTTGTTTAAGTGGAGAGAAGTTTAACCAATTTCATAATAAATTGAGTTTTCAAAAGATTTTTACATTAAAGCAACAGGGGTTTTATTTGGCTGTTGTTGTTTTTTTACTCTTTAATATTTAAAGTGTGATGTACAGTATGAATGTATGAGTATATTTTATAAGAAAAAAAGAGGACAAATGGTAGGTTATGCTCGATCCTTTGAGGATACTATAATGAAGGAAAACAGTCACTGAAATGTAATCACTGGCCATCACATGCTGTGATTATATCCTGCTGCTTCCATGGCAATCTCTGTTTTTCCTGAGTAAATAGCAGGTCTGATAGTATTTGTATTGTATTTTTACAGTTCACAAACATTTTATCAAATTCGATAAAATGTATGTACTTTCACTTTAAGCTGCAAAATACAGTATTTATAATGTAAATGTGCTTCATCTGTGTGTGGTTTTTAGAATAACCAGTGGAAGATACTGACACTAATGCTTCTAATTATCTTGCAGGTGTTTGTTAAAATCAGTGGCTACTTGCTAAGCTAAGTGTCACTGATAATAAAATGGGCTGAGCCGTGGGTCAAAATTCAACAAACCTTTAATAAACAGATGATGAATTAAATGTGAACTAATCAGCTGTGTTAATCAAATGATCCCAGAGCTTATGAATAAGTTTTTGTATCTATTTCATTTTTGTCTCCAAGACAATTTGCTCAGGAAAGAGGCCACGAATCTGAAGAAATGAGCCTGCATTTTTCTGTTGTACACCAATACCACAGTACACTTTGGGTTGGGTTTAATATTTAACATATATGCCATGAATTCCAGAGTGTAGAAACCTAAAATTCAAATTACAGTTTGCCATCTACGTTTGGATGTATTTTAAACGGAGCTCTCTGGAGTTAAGTGAGGCTTTTGTGCCCTGTGCTGGATTGCTCACGGATATAAAGTATAATTATGTGTTGCAGTGCAGGAGCTCAGTTAAACTGTGTGGGAGAACCAAAACAAATTAACTTTAGTATACTGTCTGACACCCTGGAGTCAGGAGAGAAAAGAGAAAGTAGCACTTATGTGGTTGCAAAGAAATCCTCAGAAAAAAATGCAAAGCTGATTTTCAACGCTCTTTCTCCGGCTCTGCCCACCTGTTATTATGTGTCCTCATCGTCTATGCCAGCTTCACGTGGGATTTTATTCTGATATTTCACAATCAGTGGATCCTGACAGATCCCTTGAACCTTAATCTCTTAAAGCTCCCCACTTGTGTCATTTTCACATTTTCTTCTCTACCTGTCATGTTGCTCTGTGTCTTCATTCTTGTCTCATCCTTCCTCAGCCAATCACGTGTTCGTCTGCTAAATGCTCAGGGGCAAGGTCCAAGTCAGTCTGCACACCCTCCTCCTGTGACCTTGCAGTCAGTAGTGACCAAGCGGCAACCTCCGCCGCTGAAAAATGAAGCCAATGCGGAAGTGCAAAAAAGCTGCAGTTCCTCGAATAACCACTAGAGCAGGCTGCAGAAGGGAGTCAATTACATTTGAGCCCCATGTTAAAATGTCCGATTTTACGACAGAAAAAAACATATTTACAGCCTGGTTCAAAACATGGCTCTAGTCTCATAAGCTGTTTTTCTACTCCATGACAACTCTGGGGGGGGCGAATTTTTTTATAAGGCGTTCGTTTAAAATATACAGCATACATCATTATGCACAATTCATAGCTGTCAATCTAAGTGGCGCCACTTTGATTGACAACTAGCCACTGACGGTCTAAAGGGCGTCACCCCGGCTAATTCTAGTCACTGAGTTTGGGAAAGAGATCGTCGTGGGGTTAGCCGGCTAGCAACGATATTTAGCATTTAACCTAGCTGGTTAGCCGTAGCTAGTTTGATTATATCGAATAAAGCGGCTTTTTTCAGCCAATAGCGTTCATTCAACCCGCCTCAGCTCCGCCCTCGCTCCACCTCTTTGTCCATATTTGGAGTAACCGGAGGTAGGCTACCAAGATGGCTACGCACTACGATTTGCTTCATTTTTGCTCTTCAGAAACCTATGGGTGACGTCACGGACACTACGTCCATATTTTATAGTTTTATTTTATATTTCATAGTCTATGGTAGTGGCCCATGTCTAGCAATGCCCCATGCTCATGACTCTTTTCCTTCCCCTTATCTCTCTCCTCCCATCCCTCCCTTCCCTCATCCATAGGTCGATTCCCGGAGAACTTCTCCATCATGGCTCTGGTTAAGGCCCAGGCTGGTCTCCAGGCCTTCCTCCTCTCCATCTACAGTGAGCAGGGCATCCAGCAGCTGGGCATTGAAATGGGACGCTCGCCTGTGTTCCTGTACGAGGACCAGAACGGCAAGCCGGCCCCTGAGGACTACCCACTGTTCAAAGGCGTCAACCTGGCTGATGGCAAGTCAGTAACCGGCAACTACCAGTTTGTGACTGGTTGAGATGACACGATTGGGGTCATGTGGGTGTGAGGGGTTGGTTTGATATCTGCTTAGTCAGGCCTGTAGTCACATTACACATTTACTCGCCTTCGCTTACTCCTCCTCGTCTCTAGGTGGCATCGCATCGCTATCTCTGTTTCAAAGAAAAACGTCACTCTGCTGCTGGACTGCAAGAAGAAGATGACCCGTGCCCTGCCCCGCGGCAACAACGCCGAGGTCGACACCAATGGTATCACAGTGTTCGGAGCCCGTCTGCTGGATGAGGAGGTTTTCCAGGTGAGGACCAGCATGACTGACAGGAGATACATTTGTCAGTGCTTTGGTGTGGCCTTTACATTTTTGGGTCAATTAACATAGTGGCAAATTCGAGTGAGAAAAGGTAGCATTAAAAATAACCTAAAACACATTAATACTTTAATATTTCGAAAGTTTCCATTGAGCCCCATCACAGAAAATGCATCTGTACAGTTTGTTGATCTGTTTTTCTCTTTATAGGGAGACATCCAACAGCTGCTGATCGCCTCCAACCCCCAGGCTGCCTATGACTTTTGTGAACACTACAGCCCTGACTGTGACTCCCCACTGCCCAAGACCCAGTCTCAGGACCCCAACACATACGTGAGTAACACACCTTAACACGGGTTCATACACAGACGTATGAAATCAACATCATCCTCATTCACGCATTTGAGGTTCATTAAACAAGGAACCTTCTCAGTGAATAATTATCTTGAAACCAGCCTTTATATTTCACTCTCTCTGTTGTTCACACAAAATGAATACACACACAAATCCCATAGCACTTATGAGACTTCTGAGTAGCATCTATTACAGAGCAGATATCCTCAGACTGTCAGCACTATGTTAATGCAACTCATTCATGAAATTGTAGGTTCATCTGTAGCTCCGGTAAAGCAGGCCCAAACAGAACCTGTGGACTTTATTTTCCTTTTCTCTCTGCACTTTTTAAAAGATGATTTACTTGAGGACAGAAAGCTTTTAAAATATTCATGGGATCAAATAGGAATCTGAATCATTGTTTTTTCTTGACCTGAATTAACAACATCAAGATCTGTCTAATAGATACTTCTGGGTCAATTATGTTTTTTTACATTAAAAAAATACTCTCTCATCTAGTGAGCCTGTTGTCTGTCAGGAAAAGGTCCTTCAGGTTCCCTCTGCCTGGAGTTTGCATGTTCTTCCCATATTTGTTCCTCCAGTTCCTCATGATGTGCCTGTTTCCTCTCACAGGTCATGAAATTAACTCTTTCTCTTTAAAAGACTAAAGAAATTCAGGCTATGAGAATATGAACTGTGTTAGGATTGAGCCCGATTTGTCTGAAAAAGAAAGAAAAGTCCTCAGGTTCAGTTTGGGCCGTCATCAAAGTGCTGCTCTCCCTCTCTGTCTTCCTCACGCATCCCCATCATCAGCAACAGTTTGTATCCATCCACTTTCCTCCTCACCTCCTCGGTCTGTGTGTCCCTGGTGTAGCCAAACAAAAGCATTGTCAGATCATACCTTTCCATGACTACACACATTTCCATCATTTTGTACCCTCTGCCGTGGAGACACATAAGCTTGAATTGTTATAGAAGCGGATTAGTTGTCACTTTTTTCTGCTCTGCAGTGGAACACAGAAAGGTAGGGGAAAGAGGATGATACAAGCCGACATCAATGTCTTCGCCCAGTTTGTTCCACTGGATTGAAAGAAAGAGAACTTGCTCAGAACATAAATCATGCAAATGAAGTTAAATTCTGATTGGATCTAAGGATTTGGCATGAAGATGGCTGAAGGTGGAGCCTCTTTGCTTACTGAGACTGGTTGTGCACATTACATACATTAAAAGCTTGGCAAGACCCCCCCCATTCTTTTTCTCTCAGAAACACACTGACACTCGTGAGCTGACACCAGCTGCGTCACAGAGCTAAAGTAGCGACTGATTTTCATCTACATTCATCCCTCCAAAGTACACGACCTGTGTTTTATAAGCGTGCATGTCGGATCAGTCAATACAAATTGTATCAGTCGCTGTACGGAGCTCCGACACTTTGCGTCCCAAACCCTGTCATGTTGATGCTGTTGAAATGACTGCTTTCTGAATGAATATAAATCATGTGGTTTTATTCATTGGCTTCACCCGTTTCTTTATTTGTTGCTGTTTTCTCATTCATCAAGGTCGACTGTGTTTGGACATTTTTAATATCAACGCCTTTTAACCAGCAACACAGACTCCTTCTGATGAATGGAAAAATAAAAGCTTTGCATTTTTTTTATTATCTCCTTTGCTGTCTCTCGCTCTCTATCACCATGTTTTATTTTTTCCTCTCTTGCTGCTTCATTTTCTTCTTTACCTTTATTTATCCCTCTGTGTCCTCCACAACCCCCTCTTCATGCATTCCTCTCACTCTCACCTTCCTCCCCACTGCCAACCTGCCCCTCCCTCCATCCTTCCCATCTTTCAATCTTTCCATCCCCCCATCTCTCTCAGTACTTTGATGAGGAGCAGGATGACCATGAATACCCCTATTATTATGAGGAATCAACAGGCGTTCCCTCCTCCTCTGCATCCCCCTCTCCCCAACCTGGGGCCCCCAGTCAACAGGTAAAGAGGGAGCAAGAGAGACGGAAAACACAAGCAGGGTTTGTGGAAGGGAAGGAGAATGAGAGAGAGAGGTATTAAAGCAATAATGGTTGAATTCATAATATACGTTTGGCTTTGCAGAATATTTCATCAAATTCTAAATTTCCAAAAATATGTATTTGAAACTCTACATTTTCACTTTGAGTATCCCATGTGCCTCTCTCATCCCTCATCACTCCATACCTCCTTTGTTTTATTCACATTTCACCTTTTCTTTAATCCACGTTGACCCCCCCACACATCCGTTTCCACCATCTCCGTCACACAGGAAAACCTTTGCTCCTTATGACGTTTTTGTCCTCATGTCATTTACATGTTGTCATATATGTATGTGTGTTCAGATGTGGCCATGTGGGGGCACTGGGGTGGTGTCGGTGCGGCTGTGTTGTTATACACACATGAACACTTTTTCTCAAAAGAGCACTCAGTTCACTGATCTTCACACATCCTGTCCCATCCACCAAAAAAAAAGGTTTTATCACAAAGCAAACAATCTCTGACACCCTCAAGGATGTTCATAAAGTTTAGAAATGTTACTTTAATGTCATCTCTGATTTCAATTTGTGGATCATCTGACATTACTTTATCAAACCAGTGGACTACGTGATGACTGGGTGTTTGGTCTTTTATGGCAAACTGAGTAAATGCGAACACAAGTTAGCACAGGGAACACACACCAATCTGCCAGAGTAGCCTTTACTTAAACTGATCTTGGTCAGATGGTCTTTGTAAATAAGTTTTGTTTTAATTTATGTTGTGGGTGTTGAGTTGATAATCACAGAATGGCGTAATTGAATTGACTCTCAAATGCTTTCCTGTGATTGTTTGAATCTTCTGGCACCGGTTGTCTTTTCTGACAAACCCCATAATTTAGCTTCACGGTTGAAACACACAAAAAACAAAACGTGACTTGCAGTATTATCTGACCAGGGCATGTGTCTGTATTGTCTTGTTTCCTGCATGATTTCATCATTTTCTTGGAGGATGTCACCGCATGCACCTACTGTACTTATGCGTCATTAGTTTCCATACCTGTTTTCAAGTTAACATGGGAATATCACTGCACATGTTTTTGTCTTGTTGGATTCATGGTTGTACATTTAACCCTTGTATGGCATACATGACATACATGAATGCCACAGTCTGTCTCCTTTAAGTCTGTTTGTGTTCTGTATTGCATATTTGAGAACTTTAATCATGATGGCCTGTTTTTCCTTCTCATTATATTATTTGGGTGAAATTTTTGTCAATTTTTTTCAGTGTTTATTTGCATGTATTCTCACTATAGCAGCATGAGGAGTAAGAATTAATCACATACTGTTGTTTTCATTTTGTGGTTTTATATGACTGACATCCATTTGCATGCTCGCCTGGCCTTCATGCTCCTTCTCTTGCATGGCTAATCAGTAGTAACCTTCTCTGTCCTGCAGTTTGACTGTTCAATGCATTATAAACTCTGTGAGTGTGTGTGTGTGTGTGTGTGTGTGTGTGTGTGTGTGTGTGTGTGTGTGTGTGTTCAGCACCAGCTTTACCTGACCAGTCACACCCTCAGTGCCTCTGCCAAACCACAGACTCCGGTTCATATTAGCACAAAGATGCTGCTTTGTCATTTAATATTGGGAATGGCATTACTGGAGAGATCAGCAACATGAAAAACAATTAAAAAAAAACAGCTTGACATGAAATTCCTGAATATGTGGATTTTGAATTTGTTTAAGCACTGGTACCTTTTCAGTGGTATTTTTGCTCACGGTACTGTGTAAAACTTGTATGAATCCTCTGCTGTATCCAGTAATGCCTGTACAGTCTCAGTAAATCATCCAAGCCTTGGCCATCTTTATGTCATTGTTTCTCAAAACATCCACTCTTGTCTTTCTCTCTCCTTCTGTCCATCCCTTGTTTGTGCTTTTCATCCCCCTCCCAACCCGTCCATGTATCATTGTCTTCCTCCACTTTCTCTCCCTGTCTTTGTCAATATGCACTTTTACATACTAAACAACATCTCAACCAAACAATTATCACGGATATTAGAAGAAGGCTCTCGATGGAAAAGCAGCCCCCACTAAATCCACCCTTGTCAAAGAGAAACCCACTCCAGCTAAGCCGGCCAAGTCTGGATCGTACAAACTCGTAGTCAAGGCGCCTATGCCCACCAAAGCTAGCAAGTCTACCACAGCCAAGCCATCCAAAGCAAAGCCCACTGCAGTCGAGATCCTGTTGTCCAAGTTTAAGCCAACAGCAGCAGCTAAATCTAAGCCCACAGCTGCCCCAGTTAAGAACGGCAACGGTAAAACAGCTGCAGAGAAGAAAGCAAATGGTGCCGCTAAAGCCAACAACAATGGCAAAGCCGCAGCTGATGCCAAGCCTACAGCTCAGGCCAAAGTGAATGGAAATGGCAATGGCAAGGTTGTAGCTGAGAAGAAAGTCAATGGTAACGGAAATGGAAAATCCTCAGCAGAAAAGAAAACCAATGGAAATGGAAAAGTCACTGTTGTGTCTAAAACTAATGGAAACAGCAATGGCAAAGCTACAGTAGAGAAGAAAGCCACTGGAAAAACTACCATCGAGGTTAAAGAGGTCAAAGTCAAAGTTACTGGCAAAGCTGAGAATAAAGTCAATGGTGAGGCTAAGGCTAATGGCAATGGCAAAGTTATTACTGTGGTAGAGAAGAAAGTCGTTAGCAATGGTGCTGCAAATCAGGCCAAAATCGAAACCACTACAAAAGCAAAGACTGAGAAAGTTGTTAAAATAGAAAAGACTGTGGTGAGTGCAGCTAAATCAGCTGCCAAAGTCGAAGCTACTAAAGCACCTAAACCCACAAAGGCGTCAAAACCTGAACCTACAAAAATGGCAAAGGCTGTGGCCACCAAAGCTCCAGCAGCAAAAGCTCAAGTAAAGGCAGAGGTCAAAGTTAAGACTGTGGTCACCAAAGTCCCTCTGGTGAAATCGACGGTGAGCAAAGTAGTGAAGACTGTCGTTGAAAAGGTTTCCATCCCGAAGAAAGTAGCTCCGACGTCTGCCCCTGTCCGGCCCACTCCACCCAGACCCACGAAAACCAAGATGGTGGACATTAATGTCAAATCCCAGCACAAACCTTTCCCACCCTTTGGCAAGACTGCGCTGAGTGGAACTGCAGTCCCAGCGAAGAAAATTACCAACGGTTATCAACAGGTACAACAGGAGGGCCCGTGTTTGGGTCGGAATGGCCAGAGCGGTATGTCCCATCTGTCCTTCCTGGTTGCCAGATCTTTCCACCATCCAGGGACTGCAACATAGTTTTTGTGAAACCATTGTTGGGGTCTCATAAGATAAGTGGCAGTACAAGTTTTGAGGTAAATCCTTGATGGTGGAATCTGGTCTTCAGAATGGAAGTTGGTTCATACCCAGCTGGGCACCTTCTCCTCTGTTCATATATCATATGATCTTCATGATCACCCCGACTTCTCCATATGATATGATACAGCGGTGCACACTGTAGCATGGCTAATTGTACAGTTTCATTGTTCTTTACTTCACTTCATGCTCCTACCTTCAAGCTACTGAAACTGGATCTCAGACCCTGAGTACGCTCCAGTGCTCCGTCTCTTTCTTTTTGGGGGAAACCATTAATGTACCAGTCAAATGAATGAGCATGGATTGCTATGGCACAAAAACTAAACCTGAGAAAACACAAATACTGTCACGTTCTATACACAGGCAACACAACAAAACTCTTCTGTCACTCTGTCATTCTCTCTCTGTTTTTGTTTTTTGAGGTACCTGTGTTTTCTCTCTGTTTCCCTGTCTCTGGATATATTTTGTATCAAGTATGAGTAAAGCAGCCTCACAGAAACCACAACGCAAGCTTTAAGTGTGCTTTCAGTAGACATTAAATTTGATTCAGAGTGTAGTCTGTTATGGAGCTGATGGGAGGTTCTTGGTCATTAATGGGTCCTGGGAAATTCAAAGCATGCGTTGACTGTTACATTGAAGTAACGGATTGTGTTCTGTGAGGCTGCTGATTGGGTTGTCTCTCTGTTTTCTGGTCTTGGGTGAAACTAGACATCCCAAAGCATCATGTTATGATGTTTTCATCTTAAGGGATGGATAGAAGCTCTCAGTCCTACTTCCAATAAGAGCAGACTTCGCCCTTTCATGAATCTTGGCTTTGTGAGCTTAAAAAAAGCAAAAAAAAAAAGTTTGACAATAAATAAAAAGAAATCTCAGTAAAGTCGTCTCAACGACTCCCTAAATGTTGCGTATGACAGCATTTATAGTCGTTGAGATTTTACCTGAAATTTCTTTTTTCAAATGGATCTTTACAGCTTTAAAAATGTGAGTTGCCTGTAAAAAATTTCTTTGGCAATCACAATTTTATGATGTGTTCCATTTTCTTCTTTTAACTCATCATCACTTACAAGCAGACTTTGAACTAACCACGCTCTTCCAATCAAATCTGCTTACCTCCTCCCTGCTCCCCACTTCCTGTCAACTTGACCGATCAGGATGTAGACACTGAATATTCCGAGGCTGGCCACACCCCTGCAGAGACTGATTATTACTATGAGGAAATGGTCCCACTGCCAGACGGTGAGGTGACTGGACAAGAAGAGGTCCCACTACAGGTAAAAAGAAAATTACACACCGATCAGCGACACAGACCAAGAGGATGCAATAGTCAGAGACGACTGAGAATAGATAAACGTTATGAAGAACACATGTACATATGAATTAAATCTCACAAAACAAGAATAAATCATGACTTTAATACAAAAGACTTCCGTCACCAAAGGAAGACGACGAGTAATACCTGTGTGGTGGTGAGCCCAGTCTGTGTAGTTTAACCAAGTAGTTTAATATCTGTGTCTCTCTCTACACTTTTCTAACCACACATCAGTGTTTTGTTGGCACCGGTGCCACATGACAAGACATAAAAGAAAAGCTTTCTCAAAAGAGAACGCACCACATTCATCTGCTTGTATCATCCAACATTTTTATGTGGCTCTCCTTTTCCCTAACAACAAGATTCCCCTTTTGTTCTCATCTCAAGGTCCCCGGTTGATCAGGTTTTGATCTTGACATGATGACAAAAATCTTGTGAAAAAGGGATCCGCATTGGAATATTTGATATGCAGTTTTAAGGCAGATGAATATTATGTGTTCTTGTTTGAGCTAAAACATCTAACTTAACTGACGAGTGCAGTCGTTTCTGTGGCTTACTTCACAGCCACAGACTATCAGAGCTTGAGAGGCTTCTCACAGTTCTGATCTGTGTCTCACAGTTCACTTATTGTGGCAATAGTTAATATTGTCATCATTACCATGTTATCAGCTGACTTTGATGACGTTGTTTTGTTTTTTCATTTTGATGCTGAGGATGTTTAGGCTACTGTTCTGAAGAAAAATGTGTCCATTCTATGTGGTAGTTTATATTGTAGGAACATATATACACATAATTCACAACTTGTTGAGACTGATCTTCTGATGTATTCACTTTTTCAATGATTGTTTTTTATATACACATACCAGTACAGCATAACTCCACTGGATTCATATTTGTTTTTAAAACATCCATGGTAAGTAAAATAGAAAATAACATAGTTTTTGCTTCGCATAGCTTAGCACATAGCAGCAGCTTGTTTTCACAAAGAGCTTCATATCAGTCCTGTGTGTTTACAGACAATGCAAACATGACCTTGACGTTAAAAGTTTTCTCTCTCTTATTTTAAACCAAACTTACAATGTCAGAATATGTTTAGGCGAATTTGGTGAAATCATGTGGTTACAGGTCGTCACACACAAGCTGATGAGGTCATGCTTTGATGGAAACACATACTGAACATTTAAGGTCACAGGATAAACTTGCTAATCCACAGTTCACCTGACAAAGTCAGAATGACGTTACAGCATCAGGGACTAATAGAGTCACCACAGTCTGCCAGATGTCTTTTTGTTTTCTGTCCCTATGTCACTATTTATTTGCAAGAGGTAAGACTCACTTCTTTCTATATATGCCCCCCTCCTCCACTCCCCTGTTGCTTCATTCTATATTTCTCTTTCCTTCACTAACATTTCCTCATCACACACACCTCACCCTCTTCACTCTTCCTTCCTCCTCTTGCATCTTCATCTTCCTTGATTCTTCCTCTCGTGCCCCTCCATCTATCCCGTTGCGGCTCTGTTAAACCCAACCCAGCCCCAGGTGGAGCCAGTATTGGTGGGAGAGGAGGTAGATGCCACCAAGGCAGGCGGTGTGGGCGAGGAGGCCTTCACCGAGGAGTATGTGACTGGGGACGTGGGCCTTAAGGAATACGACTATTCCTACAGGGACTACAATGAGCCATTAGTGGAGACTGGAGGGGTCGAAGCCAACATGGGCCCCGCCCTGTCCGCTGTGACAGACGAGGGAGGCGTAAGTCCTTTTGCTTCACAGGCAAAAAAACAAAATCAGTTTCAACCAACTTTGAATCCTGGTCTTTGTCAGATTGTATTCAGTGTCCTCTCAAATGACTTGTTTGAGCTTGCTGTCTCTCAAAGACCATTATGGAGAGACATAATCTATTTCCATGTGTTGTTTTTCCCACTCTGGAACCTGTTGACCTTCTTACCCATGGTGACTAATTCAAAGTAGTCACCATGTAATTAAGGTCTTTTCAAATATTTTATGCCAGGCAAGCTCAATCAGTCGCAGAGAGACCTGTATTTGCATACATTTCAAATACTATGAGGACCAAGACATAGGTTGAAATTGGTTTTATAGTGAGCAACTCAGGACCCCAGGAGGAATAGCTATGGCCGTGGTGGAAGCTACTGGGGATCCTAATAAACATAGACAATAACTTGAACTGTCACATACACTGAGTAAAGAGGCATTTGGAAGTCATCTTTTGTCTTGAATGCCATTTATCTCCGTGTATGGCTTCATTTAGAGCTGCTAAGCCCAGATGATTCTCTGTATGTATGAAAACAATTCTGCAAGTAATGGACCAACTATTGAATCATCGGTATATGGACGAAAGCTTAAGCCTTTATCTCGAGCGAAACAGGTTTTCATTTTATCATTCTGTTTTCATGTGGGTGTCTTTATGTGAGTGTACATCCACCTGTTGTCTAAGTGCATGCAGCCAAAACACTGTTGTCTGACATATGCATTCTGTGAGTGTGTTTGTCTTCTTATTTTCGATGGCTGTGTGTGTGTGTGTGTGTGTGAGTACCTCTATACTGACTCCACTGTGTTGTTGGCTACATGTGTGTTTTCCTCAGGCTGCCGTCAGAGGCCTGAAAGGAGAGAAAGGAGAACCTGCCGTCTTGGAGCCTGTGAGTTACTAAATGTTTATACCTGAACAGGTGTATTTAAAGTGGTTCACCACTTTTCGTCACTTTTCCCAGAAGCTTCAGGGATTTGAACACACAACCCTCCAATCACAGTCTTTTCTAACTCTAAATCAACTGTTCATCGGTCTGTACATTATCCAAAGTAATCCGAGATATATTCATCAATCATTTGAGGGTGTGGTCACAATATAACACGTTCACCTTTTAGAAAACTACTTTGGAAGAAGAACAATGTTATAAAATCAGGACAAACAGCTGTTTAGATGCACTGAGTCAATCATAAATGTCTTTGACCTCTTACCCAGCTGTTAATTCCATATGGGAGTTGACAGACTTCCTTTAGCTTAGAGAGCTTAGAGAGCATCCAAAGACTAAAAGACAAACATAAGAATGTTGTCCTCATAGAAAATAATGAACATGTTATGTAAACAGATTTTTTTTCTACAGTGTTTCAGTTTCCTAATTCTGAGATAAGTTATTTAACATTAAATGCAGCCATTGAAAAGGGACAGATCCCTCCAGTAGTCTATCTATCAGAATTTGAAGTCTGTCGTGTATTTTGACTTTTGCAGGGTATGCTGATTGAAGGACCTCCTGGACCTGAGGGACCTGCTGTGAGTAAATGATGGTTACTACACTGATTTGATTCCAAATTACATTTATGTTCCTCTAGATATTATATTAATACTTCTGTAGTTTGCTTGTCTACATAAAATACCTTTATTCTCTGAGATATCACTTATTTTTGGTTGTGTAATTTGCTTGTTGCCAATATTTGATAGTATATTTCTCTATTACAAGGTTGTGACAGTGTACTCAGAATACTTAAACACTCTTCCCCCACCACTTTCAGGGTCCTTCCGGCCCCCCCGGCTCTTCCGGACCTCCTGGCTCTGTCGGTGACCCTGGCGAGAGGGTGAGTGTTTCACTTGATCTGAAGAGGTGCAGGTGTGTCAGACATCAGTGCTGAATCTGTGCTCAGATGATTCTGGGATGTTGCAAAAGAAGCTTCCACTCTGTCCTTGAACCTGCCAGCTCACCCCTTCCTCTCTCCGTCCTGCAGGGCCCTCCTGGTAGGCCTGGTCTGCCTGGAGCTGATGGAGTCCCTGGTCCTCCTGGAACCTCAGTCATGCTGCCTGTGAGTCACCCTTAACTTTTGATGCTTTATTAGACACGGGTTCTGTTTGAATGGCCACAAATGTGAGTGATGTTTCCTCCAATGTGGGCATTTTGTAGATACGATGAGATTAAAATTTGACTGTTGTTCAATATCCTGCAAAGGTATGATGCCGGCTTTTGGCCTCTCAGATTTGTTTGTCCTGTTTATTAGATCAAGCAGTTCTAGCATTATTTTTTGTTCATAAATAGTATTGAATTTATCAAACAGCTGTGTCCTACCATTCACTAGGTTCAGCTTCCAGTCACATCCTCTAAATGCTCTTTTGGTTTTTTTTGCAGTTCCGTTTTGGTCAGAGTGGAGGAGATAAGGGTCCCGTTGTGTCTGCACAGGAAGCCCAGGCAGCCGCCATCTTGTCTCAGGCCAGGGTCAGTCATCACTTCTCCTTCACATTTCCACTGTGCAGTCAAAGGACAACACTTTGTGTCCATATATATAATAATATAATAAGGTCTATGCACATATGATTCTGTAGACATTAGCCTTTCTTTCTGTTGATGTTAAAAAAGACCTCTCTCTTGCTGAAGTTAGCACAAGAACACAGAGCAAAATATAATACACAACCAAGAAGACAAAGACTGTTCCCATCCATGGAGATTTATATTGAGTGCAAAAGAAGATTTTCCTTTTCCTGATATGTATCACCAATAGTACGAGCAGCCATGTGCCTCTATCATCACTGACTTTGAGATGTTGTCTCTAGATGGCTCTGAAAGGACCTCCTGGACCAATGGGATTCACTGGACGCCCTGGACCCCTGGTATGTTATTTGGCTTCATGTCAAGAGTTTGTTTTTGTTATTGTTAATGGTTAATTTCACAGTCTGGCTGATTCCACATAATACAACAAACTTGAGCTATACAAGGATTTGAATCAAATATTAGATCTTTAATAGCATTTTTGGTCATTTTTTTGGCTTCTTAATTACAAAAAGCATTTTTTCTATCCTCATCTTGGAATGTGAAATGATGAGTAGTTGTGTTTATGACAGTTGATGGTTATTGTGTTTGTTTTAGGGAAATCCAGGAAGTCCTGGTCTGAAGGGAGAGAGTGGAGACCCCGGTCCTCAGGTAAACCAAACCTGAACTCTGACCTCACATCAGAATCAAATCATTTAAATGATTTGTATGTCACATCATGCACTTTAACATTCACCCTACAGTGCAGTGTTGTGCATGCTGGTATTGAACTGAGTGTATTCAGCTCTGATCTATAACAAAAGATATTTAATTCATTTTCAGGGCTCCAGGGGCCCCCAGGGTATGATGGGACCTCCAGGCAAAGCAGGAAGAAGAGTGAGTATAATAATGATATCTTTTTCATTAAGTTGTTTATTTAACCTGAAGTACACAGGACATAACTGTTGTGTCCTAAAGAGGCACAGGTGCTGCTCCAGGTTTAAGTTAAGTCTGTAGTAGGACTGCTACTAATGATTATTTTCTTTATTGATTCATTTGCTAATTATTTTTACAATTAATCATTTAGTCTACAAAATGTCGAGAAATTTTAAAACATGCTAAGCTAAATGTCTCGGTCAACAAATTGTTGCAGCTCTGTTCTGTAGAAATTTGTGGATGTTTCAACCAGTAACCAGTCCTGTTTAAAGTCTCTCTGTCTCTCAAACGTGCTCTGTCGAAAACAAAACATTGATTTTTGGCATGTGGCACAACTGCTGTCTCATATACAGTCATATAATACAGAACATGCTCTTCCTCTGCTCGTCTCCTAACAGGGCCGTGCTGGAGCTGACGGTGCCAGGGGAATGCCCGGAGAGCTTGGAATTAAGGTACCTCTCTCTGGTGTCCTTCCATTATGGACGTCGTCAGAATGAACTCTATTAAATTGTGATTTTCTGTAGCTGACCTTGTCACCTGGCTGGCATTTTAAAAATATTTTCTCACTTCTCTATATGAAAAATGAATGGTATCATTTAAGTGCTTATTCATACACAGACAATAACTGTGATGTCACTAAAACTTATATCCTGAGTCATGAGATGCTTGTAGTTCCATTTTTCTAGTGGTGAAATAATAAATGTGTAACTCTGTGGGCCGAACAGAAGCCGGCTTGTACTTCGTCTTGGTCTCCTACAGCGCAGGAATAATTCCTTATTTACCTTTGTGCCTTGCTCAGGGTGACCGTGGTTTCGATGGCCTTCCTGGTTTGCCTGGTGACAAAGGACACAGGGTGAGTTAAAAGCTAATCATGAACAAAACCCCACATACACCTCACACAGTGGTACTACTATTGGTTCTTGAATATGAACTTTAACACTAATGAAGAGCACAAGAATTATTCTGTTTCCTCACTCCTCCGCTCTTTTCATCTCCCCAGGGTGACACAGGAGGAATGGGACCCCCAGGACCTCAAGGAGAGGACGGAGAGAGGGTAAGAAGATATGAGAGAAGAATTTACAAAGATTCCAGGCTCTGCTCAAAGCACCTGTCATTGTGTCACTTCATAACTGTTGATCATCAGCATTTTTTCATCCCCTGTATGTTTCTGTGTGTGTTTGCAGGGAGACGACGGAGACGTTGGACCCAGGGGTCTCCCAGGTGAACCAGTGAGTGCCACCCATGCTACCTATCTCTGTTATAAACAGCCCAAATTACATCTCTGTGTATCCATCTGTAACCCTGCTGCTGTACTCTTACACCATTGTTTCGCACCATAGCAAAAATACCTTAGTTCTTCACTGTAAATGTGTGCAGTGCAGTGATGGAGAGGTAGAAGATGCAGCCTAGTGCTGTCAGGATCACAGGTGTGATTCTTTCTAAAAAGCAAAGGGGGGGGGGGGGGGTCCAGTAAAATAACATCACTAACTAGGATCAAATTAACATCTCTCACAGAGTAAAAAACCCTGAACATTATGTTCCTAATAAAGTGGCATTTGTCTTGTTCTAAGAATCTTATAGAAAATGATTAATTGAAAGTCTGTCCTGGTATCAAAGGCACAAATGATAAATTCAGCTCTACACCTGCCTTCAAGAAAGTCAAACATTTCTTCCGACTGGAGCTGAAATTTGTAGGGAACTTCAATTAAATCATATTAATTTCTTGTCATTTTAACATTCCTTAGGATGGGGCTTAGGATTTATAAGAAGATGCATTTCCATTAAAAAATTATTCCCTTCAACAAAAATGAATTTTGACAAAATAGGTTTACACATCCACCAAAATATTGGAAGTCGAAAATCCAATTTGTAAGTTTAAATGTGTCATTTATGAATTTGATTACTGACTAATGTTGGCTTGTGTGTGTGTGTCTATTTAGGGACCTCGAGGTTTGCTCGGACCTAAAGGTCCTCCTGGAATCCCTGGACCTCCTGTGAGTAAAAACAATTCCAAACCACAAAGTGCTTCTGTAATTTTAGCTGCATTGTTGTGTCCCTGTGTGACCACTGAACACCCGCAGCACCTCCTGAAATAAACCTGATATACAGACGGGGATGTCCAGTAATCTAAAAATGAACATGCAGTTTTCCCACAACCACCTCAAAACAATATCACGACAGCCAGTATCACCCGAGATTTAGGCAGCCAAGACCCATGTGTCCATTCAACACTCATATATTTATATGTACTAGAGTTGTTTGGTTAAAGTGGTTGAGCTCTGCCCTTAAAAGAGCCCTCCACTGATTTAGCATTGCATTCCTACAACACTGACTCACAGAGGATGTTTTTTTTGAAAAGTATCAAAATAGATGCTTCTGTATTTCACATATTCTTCTTCCTTATAGCTACATTACCCATAATGCAACTCGACCACCGATAGTTTGGTGGGATATTCAGGTGTGTGATGCTAGTAGCAGCTTATATAGCCTCAAGCAGAAATGACAAGCGGCTTTGTTTAAGTGTCGGCTCATTCCCACAAATACAAAGACGAACACTGGCATCATCACTAAAATCTAGAATTTCCTGTGAGTGTCATTGAGCAGGGCACAACAAGTACAGTGTCAGTTCCCACTGCTTTCAGAAAGAACTGTTTTTGTGATAGAAGCCTTGACCTTAGTGAGTTATTATTATGAGTAGGTGTAACTGTGTTTGATCTTTTTGATTCTGTGAATGGTTGACGTCAGTTTTGTTCAGGATTCCATTCTGATTTTTCTCTTTTCATTCTCTCTTCTTCTCAGGGTGTACGAGGAAACGACGGGCCCCATGGTCCAAAGGGAAACTTGGTCAGTGTCATTTGAAGTTGTCTACCATGTTGATATGTAACCTTGTACTATCAGCTGATAATTAATATCAGTCACTGTTAGAGTAAGACAAAACCTCCTCCTCTGTCCTTCACTCCGTCCTGCTGTCTGCTGTGTATTTGTCATCACTTTATCTTCTCATTCTGTCTCTCAGGGTCCCCAAGGAGAGCCAGGACCTCCAGGTCAGCAGGGAACCCCAGGAACTCAGGTGAGACACCTGGCCGGTCTCATATACCTGTGATATTCTTACATTGCATAATTATAAATAAAATAGAAAATAAAAGGAAAGGAAGCAGTAATGTAGAGTGTGTATTCATTCCAAACATCTATCATGTCTCATGTGTTTGTTATTTTTTTAATGCAGGGAATGCCAGGACCTCAGGGAGCCCTCGGACCCCCAGGAGAGAAAGTAAGAAACCAAGAATATCTAAAGTTACTCTGCAGTGAAAGTATCACTAGATACAGGAAGTTAACTTGTTCAGGGAAAAATATTCATGGCTGAAAAATCTGTTATATGTGTCATAAATATATGAAATAGATTAAATTATAAACATAAAACATAACCATAGCAAATCTTAATTCTGGATTTCAGTACACAAAGGTTGAGGAGGGTTGCTTGATGAATAATCTTTATTGAGTTTGTCTCTTATGTAGACAAGCATCATTTTGCTTATTTGCTTTCTTGCCAATAGTTGCCTGATAAGATTTGCAGCCAATTAGCTTAGCTTAGCATAAAGACAGTAACCAGGGGAGAACAGCTAGCCAGGCTCCGTCCAGCAGTTACCATAAAGGCTGAGGTGCCAACACCACCCTCTGGACTCTCACTCATGACCACCATCTCTTCTCCACCAGGGTCCCACAGGAAAACCAGGTCTGCCAGGAATGCCTGGAGCTGATGGCCCTCCTGTACGTTTGTCTCTTTCTTTGTTTCTTTGTTTCTGTCATGAAAACTGAATTTATTTGAATCCACCAACACTGGAACTCCTTCCTGAACCTTGTACATTGTGTTCTGCCTTCTCAGGGTCACCCAGGAAAGGAGGGGCCAACTGGCACCAAAGGAAACCAGGTGGGTGTCACGCCACAACGCTTCTATCTAACAGACTCGATTCACCCAATAAATGTGACTACTTTGAGATATTTATTGTGTTGTAAACTCGTCCTTCTTTCTTTGATCTTCTCCAGGGTCCCAACGGTCCCCAGGGAGCCATCGGCTATCCAGGCCCTCGTGGCATCAAGGTACAGTTGAAGTTTTTGAAATCAACAAACAGGTTTTGCGATTGTCGTTTTGCTTTGGGGGGATTTTGCATTGTATGAGCAAACAAACTGAACCAACACACCATTTAAACATTCCTTAGCATATCAATGATGATGTCTTTGACTTTGATTGCAGGGAGGTCAAGGAATCCGTGGACTGAAGGGCCACAAAGGAGAGAAGGTAAGTGACTCATCCACAGTGTGATCATCACTCACAGTAACAACTCACAATAGCAAAATGTTAGAAAATCATGTTCAGGTCTTTGTCTAAAAAGATTTCAATTTAAAATCAAAACAAAGTTGATATGGTCTTTTGCTAAGTATGTATTGTACATGTTGTCTGTGTTTCTAGGGAGAAGATGGTTTCCCTGGAATTAAGGGAGATTTTGGTGCCAAGGGAGAGAGGGTAAGATCACATCATTAACAACATAATTAATGGACAAATGAAGCGGTGGATTGGTTGATTGATTAACTTATTAATCGCTTTATTACTCTACATATATTATGTTGATTTATTCTGGTGCTTTTGCTTTGTGTCCTGCTCGCAGGGTGAGATTGGAGTATCAGGGCCCAGAGGAGAGGACGGGCCAGAGGGGCCAAAGGGTCGCGTCGGACCCCCTGGTGAGCTCGGACCAATTGGACTTGTTGGAGAGAAGGTACAAACTGTTTAATGAGGACGAGACTTCGTGATTGGTTACTGATATTTGAATGTCGTATCCTGCTTTTTTGTATCAGTCATCATAGTGAAAGTCTTTTGAAACTGGATTTTAGGTGTTTACTTTGCAAATGTAGTTTTTTTTTTGCCCCAAATTTGCCAAGATATTTCCCACTTTCTTAAAATTAGGGCAAAACATCCTCTTTGACAATATATTAAGCAGGAAATGTCATTGTGCTGCCCTCTGGTGGTTATACAAGTATGTGACAATTAAACATGGAATTTATAGTATTTTGTGCTTCTGTTACAAGTATATTTGAAGCAATTTAAATTTTACAACACTGTTTTAATTTGTGTTATATTTTAATGTTGCTGCTCACTTTAGTTGTTGCTGCGACAAAACATTTGAAATATTTTGCCACAAATTTTATTACATGATCATATGACTGTAGCACAGCTGAGGACAGTAATCAGCTAATTAACCTTCATATTATGGTACATTTTTCTGAAATTGAAAAAATCATTATAACGTAATTTGTTGTGTAACAGGTTGATAAATGTTTGAATAAGTTGTGACAGAGTCAAGTTGAAGGATAAAGATCAATGATGTCATCATGTCATTCCAGGGTAAACTTGGTGTATCAGGACTTCCTGGATATCCTGGAAGACAAGGACCCAAGGTAGGAGAGACAGACAAGCAGCAGCTGCCATCCTCACTGACTCATTTATTCAACCTTCAGCCTTCAACTGGTTCGCACCAGTCTCCAGGCTTCTGTAAGCTGAGAAACGGTGCTGATGTTGATTTGTTTTTTAGGGATCTCTTGGATTCCCAGGATTCCCCGGCTCAAACGGCGAGAAGGGAACGAGGGTAAGTCGATGGCAAATCAGACTGTCCAGCTCCTAAATGATCAATGATTAACGTTGATCAGGTGAGACTGACTGTGTCAAATGATGTAGCTGATTAATTATCACTACACAGATGAACTAGACTGATGGATCCTGCAGATCATGTTATATAGTCAGTAATGAAGAGTTTGCTTCTGTCTGAATGAGTCTGTAATTGTTTGTTTGATTTTCAGGGTCTTAGCGGCAAATCAGGACCAAGAGGACAAAGAGGACCAACGGTACCTTTTCAGATTTCATGACTGTTGCATTGTTTTTAACTGAGGAAGGCTTTTCACTAACTTTGCTTACTGTTTGTGTGCATCAGGGCCCCAGAGGGCAAAGGGGACCGAGGGGGGCCACTGGGAAACCAGGAGCAAAGGTTTGTAACAGCAGATTTATCAGGTTGAAACTGTGTCCACATCAGTGCCTTACGAATGCCTTTATGATGATTTAGATGGTGACAATTGTTGTTGATGGCAATGGTTTGTCATCATTATCTACAATATCAGCACTATATATTTATATTTCAGAAATTGAAACTGTAAAGCTGTTTGTCTTCAGTAAATCAGCCCTGTTCTTTGCTGTCTGGCCTCAAACGCTGGACGCCATCTGTTGTCTTTGATACATCTCTTTAGATCCAAAATAACCTGGCTCAAATTTGGAGTGAAGCTCATCTCAAGAAGCAAAGGTTAATAAAGAAGAGTAGCTTGTGATCCCAAACTTATTTACTGTGTTGTTGTTTTTTAGGGAACCTCAGGAAGTGACGGCCCTCCTGGTCCACCTGGAGAGAGGGTGAGTGCTTCATGCTGCAGGAACAGGCACTTTTTCAGAGCTTACATTCAAATCTGTGCCTCATTTCTTAAGACTTTTGTAAGACACTGGACGGCTCTGTTGGTTAATTGTATATCTTCTTAATTTATCATATGTTGTTGTCTCACCAGGGATTGCCCGGACCTCAGGGAGCCAATGGTTTCCCCGGACCAAAGGGACCTCCTGTAAGAAAATGTTTTGATACCAGTTTGTCATAGACAGCTCTTCAGCTCTTCATTTAATCAGTATATGATGGTTTACTGATGTTTCCTGACAGGGGCCACCAGGAAAGGACGGGCTGCCTGGACACCCTGGCCAGAGAGGAGAAGTTGTAAGTTGATTTTTTTTTTTTTTTTTTTTTTTTTTTTTACTGCTCTTAAAGATGTTTCAATGTTCTACTTATTCTAGTCATGACATCCAATCCAGAAAAATATATCTGATGAAGGTTGAACAGAGCAAAACATTGTAAATGAATAAAGCAGTAAGAGAGACAGATCGCAGGAGTTTTCTCTTTTTTATTCATGGATGCAGTTGCTCAGAAATGTGTTAAATTTGTTGCAGAACAAAAACATGATTTGTGTGTTTCACACCATTTTCTGTTCATCCTATAACCTGAAATATTTTGTGGTTTTAGTGGATTTATGGAGACATCAGTCGTAGTTGGTTCAATTACAATTAACCCCAATTATGTACAAACACAAGCTTTTTAAAATATCTAATCGAGGCATGTACACATTTACAATGAGCCTTAAATCTGGGCATCAGTTACTGATCATGTGATTAACAAACATGAAGGAGCCACTATTCACATTGTTCCCTCAAAGACTTGTCACTTATTTTTATTATGTAAATGAAATATCAGTGACATAAAGTCAGTAAAGTAATTATTAAAGTTGATGTCCTCCTGATGCGTACTGGGATGTTTGAATCTATATTTCTATAAAGCTCTGGTCTTAAAATAGCTCTTTACACGTGTCATGTCCTGTAGACTGGATCTTCACTTTCTGTTCAGCTCTTCCTCTCTCACTTTACCTTCACTTTATTCATGAAGCTGAGAGTGTGATGAAGGTTATGAGCTGAGATCTTGTGTTGATTCAGACACATTAGGATGCTTCTCAACAGTAGGAATGGAAACGATATTTTGTAGATTTTTGTTAACTGAATTTCTCTCCCTCAGGGTTTCCAAGGTAAAATGGGTCCACCTGGGCCTCCCGGAGTTGTTGGACCTCAGGTGAGTTTTCCCAAACATGGTGCACATGGTTTTCCATCATTGATATATCGCATCAGTTTTCAGAACAACACAACTTGTCCTCTTCTCTCTTGATCTGTATTTTCCTTCTCTCTGCACCCTCCTTCCATCCTCTCCCAACACCCACTCTCTGCTCTCTCCATCTCCATCCTCCCAGGGTCCATCAGGAGAGACCGGCCCTATGGGCGAGCGCGGCCACCCCGGACCCCCAGGTCCACCTGGAGAGCAGGGACTTTCTGGTCCCTCAGGAAAGGAGGGCACCAAGGGAGACCCTGGTCCCCCCGGAGGCCCCGGCAAAGACGGACCCCCAGGACTAAGAGGCTTCCCCGGAGAGAGAGGACTGCCTGGAACCCCTGTAAGTATGGCCAAGAGAAACACTGCACAGATGGACAGATTAGCTGCCAGTTGTTTTTAACAAGCTGTTTTCCAGCTGTTATTGATCCTTTGATCATCACATCATCATGTGTGAGGTGAAACATTACTGATCAATCCCTTCTTTCTTCCAGGGAGGTGGAGGACTGAAGGGAAGTGAAGGACCTGCTGGACCTCCTGGACCTGCTGTACGTATCAAACCACATAAAAAGTTCATTTTCAGAAATCCCTAACTTCAGTTGAAGAAATGAAAATCACAGTAATGTCTAGTTTGCCCACTAGGTTAGTGTACTATAGTTCATCAACAAAGGCTTTAAGTTACTTTGAGTTGGGTCACTTCATCATTTCTCTTTGTTACTGGCTACAAATTGTTTTTGGGGTTTTAATATTTGAAATTTTCAGCCATTATAGAATGTTATTATGAAATTGTTTGAATCAGTATCAAGTAAATCTCAGTCCATCCAAGTATTTACTTGATGAGTACCTGCTGTAATCAGTGTGTTTATGATGTTGTGCCTTTCTAGGGGTCTCCTGGTGAGAGGGGGCAAGCTGGTACTGCTGGACCTGTTGGACCCCCTGGCAGACCAGGTCCTCAGGGGCCTCCCGGACCCGCTGGAGAGAAAGGAGTTCCTGTGAGTTACCTGGATAGTTTCGTCCAATGTGCAGCAGCGTCTGAAGAAACTCAGCTGATTCTTATCTCTGTTCTTCTTCTCCTGTTAAGGGCGAGAAAGGCCCTATTGGCCCGGCAGGTCGTGATGGAGTGCAGGGTCCTGTGGGTCTGCCTGGTCCTGCTGGATCACCTGGAGTACCTGGAGAGGACGGAGACAAGGCCAGTAACTCTTAACTGTAAAAAACCACCTTAGTTAGCTTCTTCTTCAGCCAGAATGATCTTTGTTTGAAACTTGTCTGTGTTTTAACTTGATGTTTGTTGGTCAATGCAGGGTGAGGTCGGAGAGCACGGTCAGAAGGGCGCCAAGGGAGCTAAAGGAGAACATGTGAGTCACACTGACTTTGCAGTTTGTAATTGAAATTGTTAAACTGATCTAACAATGATGTTTCCCTGTTTATCAAAACTCTGCTGTTTTGTTGTTTTGCTCATTGTCGTATGCTCGTTGTTTGGCAGGGTCCTCCTGGTCCACCCGGGCCGATGGGTCCCGTCGGTCAGCCTGGTGCTGCTGTGAGTACAAACTTTACCTCTTTAAGACAAAATCGGTCAATTTGCAGTGCTGGTTGGTCGGATGAACCTGCAGGTTACACATTTGGTGTTAGTTGAGTTTTCAGGTGGCAGAGAAGAATGTTATCATTGTGTTGTATCATACAGGAGATTTAATTATATGAACACTGCACCGATCATTGTTGTAATGATGATGAGTTAAGAGCCACCTCACCTAACTCATTCTTCTTTCTCTTGTCTTTTTTTCTGTTTTTCTTCTTCTGTGGTGCAGGGTGCTGATGGAGAGCTTGGACCAAGGGGCCAGCAGGGGCCTTTTGGAGCCAAAGGTGACGAAGGATCCAGAGGATTCCCAGGAGCCCCAGGACCCATCGGACTGCAGGTAAAGGCCACAATACTCACTTCAGAGGCAGATTGATTCAAATGTTTAAACTTTGATACAAATATTTAGATGAAGTTTGAGCTAAACTGTTGTGCTGAGTTGCTAAACTTTCACCTCTGTCCTGCAGGGACTGCCAGGACCACCAGGTGAGAAGGGAGAGACGGGAGATGTTGGACCTCTGGTGAGTTACAGAGAATACGTGACAACAGTTACAATAACTGCATCAGTGACTTATTTTATCATAATAAAATCATGACTGATGATAAAATCATGAGTCTCTTTATGTTTGCAGGGTCCTCCAGGCCCTCCAGGACCTCGTGGCCCTGCTGGACCCAACGGTGCTGACGTGAGTGTTTACAGCTCTTATTTATAAAATCACAAAAATATGCTCCTCATTGATTACACTCCCAGTTGTTAATACACTGTTGCAACATTGACTGTCAGCGGTTGGACATGTTGAATGAGACTAAATGAAAGTAAAAGTATCAATAGTCTTGTTGATAGTTCTAATAGGATAAAAGTCTGATTTAACAAGTTATAATTAGGCGGGTTAGTAAAAGAATAAAGCAGCTCTTACTTTGCTGATTAAAATCATTTTGATGTGAGTTATTCAGTCTGTTTGTCTGAATTGTTTTTGTTTGTTTTTCAGGGTCCCCAAGGTCCTCCTGGTGGTTTGGGTAATCCTGGACCAATTGGAGAGAAGGTGCCAGGATAAAAACTTTTTGTTAACATGAGTTTGATGGTTCCCAACAAAATAAAAACAGAATTAATTTGAACTCCTGAGACCTAAAACAAACACTGTCTGCTCCACAGGGAGAGCCTGGTGAGGCCGGACCACCTGGAATCGGAGGGGAGCCAGGAAAGAAGGTGAGAGGCTGAGGGTCCCAACACCTTGTGGGTGGAGTTATCAGGTAAAGTTCATCGATGAGTTAACAAAGCGCTCTGTGCTCCTGGTGGCAGGGTCCTCGTGGAGAGCGCGGAGAGAAGGGAGAGGCCGGACAACCTGGAACAGCTGGACCAGCTGGAGGACGAGGACGACCTGGAGACGACGGACCCAAAGGAAACCCTGTATGACACCCAATGCAGCACGCACAAACACACATACACACACACAATGACATTGCCACACAGATCAATGACTTTACTCTCCACTGTAGAGGAAATGATTCTCTTTTCTCCTAAACGTTTTGATGTAAAGTCAGATGTCATTTTAACTTTGTTTTTGTCTGTAACTTCAGGGTCCTGTTGGTTTCCCTGGTGATCCTGGTCCCCCTGGTGAGGTTGGACCCAGAGTGAGTATCCCATTCAAAAAAGATACATGTCAGCATTTTATTTAAACACCATACCAACTGTATATTCTGTCAGACGTCGGAGCCGTGTTGCATGTGGCTGTGTGACTGCCCACAGTTCAGTTTACCTCATACACATCTAAAGCTTTGTGTTTAACTGAGCAACCAACAGAAAAGACATTAACCCTGGTCTGTTTAACTTCAGGGTCAAGATGGCGCCAAGGGAGAGAGAGGAGAAGATGGTGAAGCAGGAGAATCTGTAAGTCAAAAGATGCAGCAGTGCAGATATGTAAATGAAGAGTTATAAACACATCTCCATGTCCTCAATCTGCTCTCTCTGCCTCCTGCTGCAGGGCTCCCCTGGACCTCCTGGTGAGAACGGACCTCCCGGCCCCCCAGGAAAGAGGGTAAGGTTGTTAGTTGTAAATTAGCAGATAGGAGCTGGTAACTGTTACATCATTAAACCTGTTTCACCAAGTCAGAGCCTTTGTTGTATATACAGATCAAAGGCAAGATCTAGTGACCATCTGTCTTGCTGTAGATTCAATGAAATGATGGAATTTGAAATTACATTATAGATTTTATTTTGTGTTTGTTCATGCACTGTTTTATTTACCAGGGTCCTGCTGGAACAAGAGGACCAGAGGGACGTCAGGGAGAGAAGGGAACTAAGGTGAGTTTGCAGCTTTACTCTGCATAGATAATGTCAAACTCATAGCAAACAATACAAACGTGAGTGATCCCAGGATAAATCACTGACTCTGCTTTTATTCTGAAAAACAACTGCTAGATGAGAATGTATTTGTCTCTGTGATATGTTACTTGAGTTTAACAGTTAACTTCTCTCCTCCCATTTCATTTCTTGTGTCAGAAGTGTGGTACATAACTTATGCTCTAATGTTACTTCAAAACATTTTTAACACAGTTCTTGTCATCATCATTCACAGGGAGACCCAGGTGCTGTCGGACCACCAGGAAAAACCGGCCCCGTGGGGCCCCAGGGTGTGCCAGGAAAACCAGGAACAGAGGGTCTCAGAGGACTTCCAGGATCAGTGGTCAGTGAAAATTTTGATTGATGTTTGTATTTGTTAATGGGACCAGGAGACAATCCAATATTTCATGAGTAACAGGTGATGTGTATTGTTTGTTGTTTGGTGTGTTTCATGGTCACCACCTGCTCAATGTGTTTCAAACTGTATTTCAGGGTGAGCAAGGATCTCCAGGACCTTCTGGACAGAAAGGACCACCTGGACCTATTGTAAGATAACAATGCCTTTTTATCTTCATGTGTACATCTACTCTGCACTTTGACAAACAGCACATTCAGCAAAATGAGCTGTAGAGTTTTGATCCAACGGTCTTTTCTCCTTCTCATTCAATCTTCCAACTCTCCTCTTCTTGTCTTCCATCCTCCTGTTTTTCATGGTTCTCGTCTCCTCCACTACCTCCTCACTGTCCTCCTCCTCTCCTTCCTCCTCTTCCTGCAGGGGCCTCCCGGTTTGCCTGGTCTGCGTGGAGATCCTGGTGCCAAGGGAGAGAAGGGACACCCAGGTCTTATCGGTCTCATCGGACCTCCAGGAGAGCAGGGAGAGAAGGGAGACCGAGGTCTGCCCGGGCCTCACGGATCCTCCGGACCAAAGGGAGAAACTGTGAGTCTGTCACATGTGTTAGAGGGAGGCAGCTCAGTCGCCATTATTCAAACTCATGTTGACAATAATGTATGAAAACTATTCTCCATTGTTTGATTACAGGGAATGCCTGGAGGCACCGGACCCCTCGGCCCCGCTGGTCCTCCTGGTCTGCCTGTGAGTGCTTCATCAACATGTCATCTCACTTTCTTCCTCCTCTTGGCTCAGTTTTCCAGATGTTGTCAAATATCATAGAAATTAATGTCAGCTGTAAAACACTGACGGACGCTCACTGTCATTAAACTAAAGCCTCATGTCTTCAACAGGGTCCTCAAGGTATCAAAGGAGCTAAGGGTTCTGCTGTGAGTATACTTTCAAAGTGTTTGTGCCACAAAACAATGAATGAAATTGTTCATGATAAAAGCATTGACTGGGACCTGATGCTGTAATGTCTCTTGGATCTTTCCTCTCGCTGCTGTATTTAGGGAGGATCTGGTCCAAAGGGAGAGAAGGGTGTGCAAGGACCTCCTGGACCCCCTGTGAGTACCTCACCTTTCACTGTGAAAGAAAGACGTTCTCATCAGACCTCACTGCTGGTTGTCAGTTAGTTGACTCTAATGTAATCTTGCTTCCCAGGGACCACCAGGTGAGGTCATTCAGCCCCTGCCCATCCAGAGGAGTCCCAAGTCCAAACGTTCCATCGACGCCAGCCAGCTGCTCCCCGAGACCGACTCCGACCTGCCTGCATCTGACGCCACCGGTGCTGAGTTCCTGATGGGCAGCGAAGGCATGGAGGAGATCTTCGGCTCTCTCAACTCACTGCGGCAGGAGATCGAGACCATGCGTTTCCCTCTGGGCACCCAGGACAGCCCCGCCCGCACCTGCCAAGACCTGCACCTCAGCCAGCCAGACCTCAAGGACGGTGAGGGAGCTGACGCCTAAGAGTAATGATCCCTCCATCAGGTTTGGTCCTGATGAGGAGATCACTGTAACTTCAGCATGTGGAGGAATATAAAATAACAAGAGAACATGAAAATTTTGACATTTCATGGATGTGTCTCTTCTTTTGAATTGAATTGAATTTTGTCTCACTGTCACCCTCTGCAGGAGATTACTGGATTGACCCCAACCAGGGCTGCTCCAGAGACTCCTTCAAGGTCTTCTGTAATTTCACTAACGGAGCGGAGACGTGCCTGTACCCCAGCCAGAGCATCAGTACGGTCAGTCCACCACATCAGCAGCACTGATTAAAATAAAAATAATCTCCCAACACTGCTTTAATGGTTCAAACCTGGCTGATGTAAAATGCTCTTATCTCTCAAGCTGTATTTCTTATTTAGTGCAAAACCTAACATATGAGACTAAAGGTGTCTGACTATAATATATGATGTGGACAATTGTGGTGGCAGGTGAAGATGAACTCCTGGGACAAAGAGAAACCAGGATCCTGGTACAGTCAGTTCACCACTGGTAGTAAGGTTAGTGACCCTGTGACATGAAGCCTTTTGTTTTTAGTTAATGATTCTTAACTTTACTTAATTAC
This sequence comes from Centropyge bicolor, assembly GCA_037975185.1. Lineage (NCBI taxonomy): Eukaryota > Metazoa > Chordata > Actinopteri > Pomacanthidae > Centropyge > Centropyge bicolor. The sequence goes on from JBBMOC010000294.1 coordinate 98,724, forward strand.
CCTCTGCTTTGTTTTCATCCCTTCACATTTATCTCATTATCTTCTTCACCTTCCTCCACTCTGCCCCCCCCCCTCTTCACACTCCTCCTCCTCCACCCAGTTCTCCTACGTGGACTCTAACGGCGAGCCCGTGGGCGTGGTCCAGCTGGGCTTCCTGCGTCTCCTGAGCGTCCAGGCCCGCCAGAACCTCACCTACCACTGCCACCGCTCGGTGGCCTGGGCCGACCGAAGCGCCAAGAACAGCTACAACAGGGCGCTGCACTTCAAGGGTGCCAACGAGGAGGGGCTGAGCTACGAGACCAACCCTTACATCAAAGCCTTGATCGATGGCTGCTCTGTGAGTCTGAGCTCTGTTACTGAGTCCTTCTGGAAAACCACCTATCTCTGATATTGATCTTATGCTGCACTATGACAAGAACAGTAAATTTAGTAAAGAGTTCTTTCCAAAACAAAATGATAAAGGCATTAGATGCACTAGTAGGTATCAGCCATCCATCAGTCTTCCTTCCTGTCCTGCCAAATTAAACTGCCTCCACTGTGTCTCTCTAAGTGACGTCCTGTTAGTTTCTGCTACAGATTCATCTATCGTGTGTTTTATCCCACCTCAGCTTCCTGTTTTAATAGGAAAAGTGTCAAATTAAGACTCTATGAGCTACTGTTTTTTGGATATTTTGAAACAGTAGATTTTCACTTTTTTATAATGAATGGGGATTATAAATGATAACCCATTGTGATCTTCACACACCAGGCATTAGAATAACTCTCTTTGCAAGGTGTTTTAATGTCACAGTTTATGGTGCAGAGTTTAGAAATATGAACATTATTCAAGTTTTTATTCACACAAGCAAACACAGCCACAGTCTTCACAGCCAGGCTGCATGTCGATGTCTTGATGCTAATTCCTGACACCTCTCTCTCTCTCTCTCTCTCTCTCTCTCTCTCTCTCTCTCTCTCTCTGTGCAGTATCGTAAGGGCTTTGACAGGACAGTCCTGGAGATCAACACACCACAGGTGGAGCATCTTCCTCTGCTGGATATCAAGGTGTCAGACTTTGGGGAGAGCAACCAGCAGTTTGGCTTTGAAGTGGGACCTGTCTGTTTCCAAGGCTAAAAACACACACACACACACACACACATCCTGCAAAGAACAACACATGCAAATACTCACACACACACACACACACACACACACATGCACTTAGAGACACACTTCTATATAATAAACATACATGCCCAGTAATTTGTAAATTAACTTGTAAATGATATGAAACACACACACCAACCCACAGACACACACACACCTACACACACAGATGCTGTTGTGAGACAAACACGCACTCACACTAAAGTACGTGCCTGGGGAAAGCAACACCCTCCCGACAATTAACGGACGTCAGATAAAAGCAAAGAGGAGAGAAACAAAAACTCGCGGAGAGGAGACCATCATTTGGGCACACGACCGCGAGAAAGGAAGACAAACCAGGAGCGAGTGTTCCTCAGAATAAAACAGTGTTTTTTTGTTTTTTTTTTACCAGCATCAAAAGGGGCCGGCCTGAGAAAGTGCGAACCAGCAACTCGAGGCCTGAAACCCCCCCGTCTCCGATCCCCCTCTCACTCTTCTCTCCTCCCCGCTGTCTCTCTTTTTTTCCACTCATCTCACCTGCTCTACCTCCCCCCTCCCCCTCCTCCTCCCAACGAAGGGTCACACTCGGACATTATTTCCATTTCTTTACTCCCACGTTCACTCTGTAAGCCACGTGGTTGACTGTCACTCTTTCATGGCTGACAGGAGGCGCCAGAGGCTTCTGTCGCTCGCTGGCTGTTTATTCATTTAGTCCTTTAGATAAGAAGTTGGGAATTGAAAGCTTTGAATCAACTTCTTATCCAGTTTGAACTTGCCAGCCAGAACTCCCACTCATCAACCAAAACCAAAGCAAATTAAAGCCGTAGACACCAAACTCTGATTGGAAAATGGCGGCCAGTGGTTGGACTCGTTCAGCTGTGGCTGACGTAAACCTTTGGTCCATCTCCGTCAGAGCTTCATCACCTGCTCGTCTAGTTCTGTAAGAAATGAAAAGTGACTGGTCAATCATGTTGCTCACGTTGCAAACAGAGTAACTCTCAGCTCTTATGACATCGAAAGGAACCAAAGAATTAAAGCCACCAGTTTCCAGCTAGAACAAAAAAGAGGGAACTGACCAAATGATACCAGCTGTGTCTTTCCTCTTAGACTGATCTAATTTTTGTCGTGTTTAAGCTGCCACCAAGTGATTTTCTACTTTTTGTAATATTCTCTCTTCATGACATTAAAACAGTCTAAAAATGAGATTCACAGCTCAAAGTGATGATTGACAGATCTTTCTGGTGTAATGCTGTGAGGTTAATGGAGTCCAGTGACGATCGTTCCTCGGCCCTGACAGCAGCAGACACTCTCTTTGTCAACGTTGGACAACAGTGGCAGTGAATTTAAAAGCCATTATTTTTGTGCTAAACTTGATGCTATTGTACTTGCATGTTAAGGGCTGATTCTTCTCCTTTAAATCGTGGATCAGGCTACCAGGGTCTCTACCACACACCAGTTCAGTATTTGCTGAGTCACTTTCTGGGTACTTTGATTGTTGTTTTCCATCCAGAACACATTTTCTGATTTCCCATCCAAACACAGAACATCGTCAGGGTTTAAATGTGTATATGAGTTTCAAAGTTCCCTCCTTCTTTTTACCTACAGCAGTGAATAAAATGCATGCTTTACTGAAAGAAAATGTGTGGCAAGGTGCTAATTATACCAAAGTATAAAACTTGTAGTATTCACTTTGAGTCCTTCATTTTCTTTAGTCTCTTTTACAATTTCATGAAGCTTTTTACTGGGGAAAATGTGCATTACATTCCATTTGTACAGAAATAGTGATATTCTATTGTATTTATTTAAAACAAACAGGGTGCTTTGAGATTTAAAAAAAAAAACAAGGACCACCAAATATTCCAGTCAAATGTGGTATATTTCATTTGTATTTATTTCCTGTAGCTGACACTTGAAGGTCAAGCGAAGGGAGTGACTTACATGTTCAACTCACTGCCAGCCTGAGTTATGGTGCTTCTGTTCCAGCCCTGTCCAAACTCCTTTTGTAGAACCAAAGAATCTGTGGCCATATTTTATTGTAATATCCCTTTTTAGTGTTTTCATCAACTGTACTGTGCTGTTAAATTTTGCTTCCACTGTAATGATTAAATGGTGACTCTCCAGTTCTGTCACATTGCCTCGTCGTTGCTACTGTTTGAGTTGGCGTATGTTGGTTTCAGGCTCAGGTTATTGCTTCACTGGGCTTTGAAATGCATCATGGAAATTCAGTTTACTGAGTCATTAGCTAAAAATATTGACACACAATCCTCTGATCTTTAAAATGACTGAGACCACAGCGGGCAGGAGAAAGGTTGTGAGAGGGAGGGGACAGCTCTGTCAGCCATCGTGGGAGGCTGTGGGGTGATATCATGTTAGGGTTCTGGTTTTATTTGTTTTTTATTTGTTTGTCTTTTTTTTAATATAGCAGGGAAACGGGGCAGAATGGCCAAAACCTAAAAATTAAAAAATCTGACCTTGAGATTCTCCAGAGAGAACGGCCTCAAATATTTGTTTGTTTTTATTGTGTTGAAGACAAAGGTTTCAACATAAAACAAAAATATGGTGCTGAAAAGAGAAAAAAGTATTATTTTATAATGTGTGTAAGTAATTTTTTTAAATTCTTGTTTCTGTAATATATAATCTTTTTAAAAAGAGCTGCTTGACTCTTGTTTTTCTTCCAAACTCCTCATCAGTAGTTTTCCTTGCTTGAAAGAACCTCAGGCTGTTTTTCATTTGTACAAAGGCAGGTTTTTGTGTGTCATGTTGGTAAAAGACAGACAGATAAACAAACAAACAATACACGCCTTCTTTATGTGTGTGTTTTGTTCTTGTATGTCTGTTTTAATTTAATATAAATTATATGGTTTAATTTGTAAATTATGCTTCTTTTTATTAGAAAATACACATTTGTCAAGCTTAAAAATCCATTTAAAATCCACGGGGGCTTTCAGGTATTTATGGTAAATATTTTGATCATTTCTTTGAATTATTAGACTTTATCTTCTCCATCAGCCTCAAGTCATCGCGACACTAGGAACTAAAGTTACAGGTTGTTGTTCGACTCCGGTCAGTTGAGCAGGAGCACCAGGACTGTTAGCTGCTAGCATGTTAGCTTTCGAACGTTTTTTAAGAGTTTGCGAAGTTTTTTTTTTTTTAGTTTTGTTGTGTTCTGGCCTTTAACACACATGTCTTAGCCACAGTCTGTATTAATCAGACTTTAACTCGGGTTTTGGTTTTTAAACATAAAGTTAACATTCACGTAGTTTAGCTAAACGCGTTCGTGCTAATTGTTAAATGTGCTAATTTGTGCGCACGACAAAATTAATTCTAGGACACGAATGATCAGTTAAGTCGTGTATTTGAGATTTATACTTTTTTTCGCATTAAACCTTCAAGTTTCAGTACAATTACGTGTCAATGGCTGAATTTCTATTGTAGATTATTTGTCGTTTATGTGTTCATGGGGAAACACAGCGTTCCTGCTGTTACCACGCGGTAAAACAGCGACGTCTTGTGGCCGTTTGGAGTTAATTCACCTGCGAATTTGTCATTGATTTGATGTTTAAATGAGTGAAATTTAGCATCATCAGCTTATCTCGAGAGACATATATAACATATTTAAAAACAGCTGGCTGTGAGATGTAAAACCAGTGTGGACATAAAGTCTGAATTGTTGAGTAAATAAGGTGAACTTAACTTGGGGTAACTTTGGGGGCTCATTTTCAACTTTGAGTACCAGAAGTCATTTTGTTAAAATACCTCCAAACTTAAACTGCACTTCACACTTTTTTCTTTTATGAGTACTAATATAAAAATAACACATTCTTCTCAAGAAAGATTGGCTTTATTTTTTACAGTAGCTGCAAAAATGGCAACTATGACCATAACAGAAATCTTTGTGGCTGTGTTTCCAAAACTGAAAGACAGTGACTGCGGTCATCATGACTTTGAAATCTGATTTGTTTGTTTTGGGTGGGTTTTTTTTTTTAAAGCATTGGCTGCACGTAGAGCAAGAAACTTCATCTGAATCTGCATGAAGACAGAGAGATTTGCCATTAAAATGATTTAAAACTCAAAATAAGATTAAACCTTGAAAGGCTTATTGAACATGTCAACAGGCAGCTTCATGGCTCAGTGAGTGAAACAGCTGCAGTGTCTGGAGATGAAGAGCTCAGTCTTTTGGATGGTTTTAGGATCCAACTTCTACAGGAAATTGCATGTTCCATTGGTATGGATAAAAGCGTCTGCTAAATAAAATTGTAGAATTGTAGAATAAATGGTCTCAGAGAACGAAGACAAACACAGAGAGGCTAGTTCAAAACCCACCTGCCCAACAAACAAGGCTGGGAAAGGAAAGAGCACCATGTCCAGTTTCACAGATGTCTGATGGGATAAGTGAGGTTGTTTAATTTAGGCTTTCAAAATGCAATATTCTGTACAGAAATATTACAAACAAGTGTTTATTGGCACAAAAAGTAACTTTACATTATAATACATTTATACAACCAGATTTATCGACATAATTATCAGTAATCATGACTAACGAGCTGATGAAAGTAGAATCCTGTCATCTGGCTGCTGATTGGTCGTCATCAGTGTGATGGGCAGCCGATTTAGCCAATAAAAAGTCCACCTGACAAAAACAGACACATAACTTGAGTTTGACTTGTAAAATGTAAGATTTCAGAAAACATTCATATATTGGTTAATAGAAGCTGAGCTGAGGGGGCATCAAATATCACATCTACTTTCTGATGAGAATAAATTCAATTCAAAATGTTTCTACAGAAGCAACTGTTGGACATTTGAATCACACTATACCTGTCACTTCAACGCTGGCTCCTGTGATGTATCGAGAGTCGTCTGAAGCTAGAAAGGCACAGACATCAGCGACCTCTGGAGGACAACAGCAGGATGACAAAAACAAGGACAAGTGTGAGGAGGTGTTGGACACTGATCCTGTCAGATACATGTAGACTGCATCCACCCCCTTAATTTTACTGTACAGGTCAAAAACTGAAGGGAGTTGGCAAAGATGTGAAGTAATAAGGAGAGGAGGGAGTATTTTTTAGAACTTTCAAAGTGTTTTATGTCACCCAGGAATATATCTTTTAGCTGCTGTAAAGCTCTGTAGTGAAAACAAATCAGAGTGACGTTCAACATGTGTCTCCACTGACCTGCAGGCTCACCCATCCTTCCCATAGGCACCAAGGACTTCATCTGAAACACAACACCACACAGAACAGAGCGAGGGGGGGACACTGTTGTCATGTTTCACTGGAGACGAGAGTCAGTCAAGATTTAATTTGGTTGGACATTATATTGTACATTTAGTGACGCTGAACATCTGAAATGTATTTGATGTGTTTTGAAGACACAGCTCAAAGATTCATTTAAAAAATGTATTTCCAGATGCAGATGCTGCAGAGGTTAGTCAGGACAATAGAGAAATATATATCATAATATGTTAAGGACTGTTGAGGAGTTGATTTGTCAAACAGGTCTTTTTTGTGGTGCATCTTGAACTTTATTTAAATTAGAAAATGCACACATTTTTTGGTAATTTTGTAAACTGCACATTCAGTGGTCAGAATATTATGACAGGCCAACATGGATTTTTAGACCGGACACACGATTCCACTCCTGATCGATGAAGTCTTCCTCAGTCAGCCTGTACCTGTGTGTGTGTGCCGTACCTTGCTAATAACCTTCTCTGGAACTTTATCCGTCATGGGAGTGGTTATAAAACCAGGCAGCACACAATTACACCGGACGCCAAACCTGGAGGGAAAAAGAAGGAAAAGGAAATGACCAGGGATTCTTCTTCTTCTTTTTTTTGTTTCACACATTTTGACCTGAATCAGCTCTGTGTGTCCTCATGTGTTAAAGGTAGTGTGAAAGTGTAGGAGATTTTAACAGTGCGATAACCAGGAGATATCTGAGGTGTTTTTATACCTCAGTGTACTGCTGCAACTCTACAGGTGCATCAGGCTCTTCTTACCTGCTGAGCTCTTTGGCAGCAGTCCTGGTCAAACCCTCCACTCCAGCTTTAGAGGCGGCGTAATTCACCTGGCCGATGTTTCCCACCTACAAACATGAACCACACACACACACAAGGAAACATTAGCTGCTGCATCAGTGCAGGTGTTTCATCTAACAGCAAGTTTATTCTTATATGTTATGTTCTAGAAGATGTTGATCAGAAAGGTTAAAAACTAACTTTACCTCTAACAACAATCACATTTATTCTTGAGCTTTTCTGAATAAAAACTATGAAGCTTCAGCTCAATATTAAAACTGGAAGACAGAGGCGACACGCCTACCAGGCCTGCTGGTGCCTCACCTTTCCCACGATGCTGCCCACAGTAATGATGGATCCTTTGGCTGCTCCACAGGCCGCCAGAGCCTGAGCTACAGCCTGAGTGACCAGGAATGAGCCCTGAGAGAGAAGTGAGAGGAAAGAGTACTGAATCAAATCACTTCAGTCGGTTCTGTTCTCTGGTCATTTAATATTTCAGTTTAAATGAAACCAGTCGGGACAGGAGCAACAAGAGACTGTGAGAGTTGTGGACTGATCCAAAAACACCTGTTTGGATCCCTCCACAGGTAAACAGCTTCATTGGTAACAGGTGAGAGGATCATGATTGGGGATGAAAGACTCAGTCGTTCACGATTTATGTTTTACACAGCGTCCCAACTTTTTTAGCATCAGGGTTGTAAAACGAGCTTCATGGAACCTGACAAGCAGAGTTAAGCCCAGAGACAGCTGGATGACCCACTAATCTCTGTTGCACTACAGGCCCCAGGTGTCACGGCTGCCTACCTTGAGGTTGACCTGTATGACTTTGTCAAACTGATCCTCATCCATACTGAGCAGGAAGTCGTCCTGTGTGATGCCTGCTGCGTTCACACACACTGAGGGAGGCTGAAAGTAATGCGTCTGCAGAGGGAGAGGACATGAACTGTCAGCAGAAAAGACAAGGTGGAAGAGTCCCAGCAGCATTCTGACATACAGTCAACAGAGCAAAGAGTCTGGAGTGCATGTCCTCACCTGTATGCTTGTGACCAGCTTCTTCACGCTCTCTTTGGACGACACATCCACCACAGCTGCCATGTGACCCTGTCCTCTGAAGTCACTCGGCAGACTCCCCAGGGTCTCGTTGGCCGACTCCTCACTAATGTCAGCGACCACCACGGAGGCGCCCTCAGAGGCGAAGCGCTGGCACACTGCTCGTCCAATCCCACTGCCTCCGCCTGGGTGGGAAGAGAGCAACAGGAAGTCAGAGTGGCACCTGAGCAAGACAACGTGTGTCGACCAAAACAGTGCGGGATGTCTCGCGAATTCATAATGATTTATAGTTTCAGAGAGAAGATTCCTCTCTGGAGCTATTTTTTGTTTCCATTCGATCCCAGAGGTTTAGAAGTCCTTAGAAAATGGGCAGTCTCACATCATCACATCACATCTTTATTCTTGTGGATTCTTGCAGATCCACTATTTCTGTCAACATCGAGCTTTTGATCTATCTTGTGTGTTTTGTATACTGTTATTATTCTGCCTCCCTGTTGAATGAACTTCCAAGAGCCAAAATGTAATAAATGGATCTCTTCTATCTAAAGAACACGAGGTTCCTCCATTGGTGTTAATGAATGAATGAATGAATGAATGAATGAAACTGAATCATTCATACACCATGACTTATTCATGTGACTGTAAAGTGAATATCTTTGGGTTTTTGGTTTGGATAAAACAAGCCCACATTTTTCACCACTTTGAGCAGAAATGGACAAAAAGTTAAAATTAACTAACAAATCAATTGATCATAAAAACAGCAAAGCAGCTCTAATTAATCCCATATTTGACTCTGAGTCAAAGCAACATCGTTGGTTTTATTTTCATTCTTCGTTCAAATCACTGATCTTAATCAGTCCTGATCCAGGTGCTGCTACTTTCAGTTTGAATCAGGGTCAGAATTTAACTCGTGAGTTCGTAGAAAAACATGTGTCAAAAGTCTTTTACCAAACTTTGACAAGAGTTCACATTGACACGAGCTTCACTTTGCTAATGCTCGTTGGTTTAAACAGGAGAAAACTGACAGACTGACGACAAACACACAAAGTTAAAAGACAAACAGACATTATCTACCTATCACTATCGAACTGTACACACTGAAGGATACACGTGAAAGTATAAAATTACCGGTGACCAGTGTCAACCTTGATACAAGCCGAGTGGCAGCCGCCATGTTTTCTTTCCTGTTGCTGCAGTTCTTCTGTTTGTCCGCTAGATGGCGCCAACAGACCGTGTGTTCTCTGCGGCTGCGTCCAGGAAAAAAAGGCAACCGTTAATGTAAGTTCATACGTTTATTTGGTTAATTAAGTCCCTGAGTTTGGATCATAGACCTTATGAAACAGGTTTAGATGTCTTTGACCTTTCCCCAGTTTATTTCCTCTCATCTTATCGTTACATTTCACTTGAGCTATTGTTTAACGAGAAATGAACCAATAAACCTAAACGTTTACTTATTAGTCTTGACATAAGAAAACAATACTTTCTGATTTGAGGTGAGAAGTAAATGATAAAACTACATCCGACCACATCCGACTGACCATCTCAGATTTGCTTCATAATTAATAAATAACAACAGCCACTATGGACGTCGCTGTGAGAAGATTTAGTGGACTTACCGACACACATGTGGACCAGTAAAAGACGCTGATGTATACTACGTGATTTTTTTAGGTGATTGTTTTGCATCTTACAAATTTACTTAAAAACTACTCAGAACCAGTGAACGTTTAATTCAGATTTGCTTCATAATTTTTCATTTTAATGTCCTTGTTACTAATAACTGCTGTGCAAAATTTCAGGCCAATATCTCCTCTAGTTTAGGAGATATTAAGCCTTCACATGCATGTGGACCACTAAAAAACGCTGATGTATAGTATGTGATTTTTTTAGGTGAATTTTTTGCACCATCTCAGATTTGCTTCATATTTTAATATT